>JAEQBH010001662.1:337500-619415 GCA_016808115.1 Tetrastigma voinierianum | reverse complement strand
ATATTGATGAGCAAGATTTGATAAGATGACTCTGCTGGACTGAACTTTGTCATTTGAACTACCAACATGAAAACCCAAGTTTCCAATCCATCGCCACAATAACCATCCGCAGCCAGTTGGCAACACGACACGTCATGTCAAGTTGATGACAAAAACACAAAAAACAAAGGAAAAAAAGGTAAACTTAAATCAAGAGTGAAATAAACCAAATATTGGAAAAGAAAATATGATATAGCAAAAATGTTGTAGGGGGTGATTTCAGTCAAAATGAAGAAAAAATCACCCTTACTATCTAACAAAGAAGGGATTAAAAGAGTGAACAAAGGGAAAAACGGTTAGAGCTACTACATCCAACATTTTTTTTACAAAAGCCACATTTTAAAACCTTTAAAATAATAGCATGAGAATTACAAACTATGGCTTAAGTTTAAAACTATGGTTTGGTTAAAACTCTCATGATTAATTTCCTTTCATGTTTTTTAAATAACGTAAAAAAATAGCAATATACAAAACCTAACTTGCTAAACTAAGTCTGAACTTGAAAATGATAATTTAATCATGAACTCTTTATTTTAATTGTACTTGAACCTAACCTCAGTTTCATTATTCAACCTAAAAACTATTTGACCTCGTATCCAAGATAGATTATCCAAACTTTCACAGGTTTCTTAGTTACATGTTAAACTCAATTTTGATAATAGCATTTTTAATTCTCAACTTTCATTTTAATTGCACATTAACTTTCTTCTCTCTCCTTTTCTAACCTCACCACACCTTTATTCGGGAACGACACCGAACTAAACAACCCTCCCCCTGACTCACCTAATGTAAAACCTGGAAAAAATTCAATTTTTCAGAAAAATGGTAAAACGGTGATTTCGATTGGAAACTGGAAATTTTCTAGATCTCAGATGATGAAACGGACTTCATCGTTGAATTCATCTCGTGAAATCTAGTTACCTCGTCGAATTTCATCGGATTCGAGACACCTAAATTTCACGCTTTTCACAGACGCGTCAAGACATGGCAGACCATGTGGATACCATGGCACCCTAGGTGCTGAACATGGCATGATAGCCATGTGTTGGAGCAATTGGGATAAAATGGTCAGACTGAGCCATGTGTCACATGAGGAAAATAAAGGTAAATGAAAAAAATTAAGAAAAATGTGAGAATGACAAGTGGCAAAGGAGGAAGTAGGGAGGAAGTTTCCCACTTTTAGGACCATTTGCTTGATTCAATCCAAAGGAGAAAAAGAAAAGAGAAAATGAAGGAAAAGAAAGAGAAGAGAAAATGAGAGAAAAGAGAAAATGAAAAGGAAATGAAATGGAGAGCAAACAGGGATATTTTCCCGACATTCCGACCGCCGGCTCGACGAACCGAGAAGAAAGTCACAAACGACAGAGTTACAAGGTGGTACAAAATCTTCGAGTTTCACAAACCCACGAGGTAGGGAATTTTCCTACTTCTGAACATTTTTAGCCTAAAAGCCATGTAATGTCATAGTTGCCTTCAATGCGGATAGGCCGTGATTTAGTTCCAAGATTTTGGGACTGTTTCGCGCCCGACTATGGGGATTGGTTGTGATCCCTGACCGAGGACTCGGTTTTATTATGTTTTGATGTCACGTGATTCTGGGCATTCGAATGGAAAAGAAAAAAAAAGTTTATGGTCGTGGAAGGACTCAGAGGTGCCCCATTTTATATGGGTCAAAGATTAAATATTTTGTGTGTTATTGCTAGAAAAATAAAGACATGTCAGGTAAAATCTATGTTAATATGTGTTTGCGTGATGTAATAACATGAATGGTGACGAATTTCAAATTATATGTGCGAAATATAATTATCCAATTTATAAATGCTGAATGTGTAGCATGAAACGGTACGCAGGACAGATTTCATATGTGACGCACACATCAAGGTTTAGCCTGGGTGTAAGATGGTGGTTCGTTATTCACCAGTTTCATAACGCGCGAAATTAGAACGGATCACATCCAAAATCGAGACTCAGACCGTCAGATAAAACAATAATAAATATAACCACGTAGGTTCGGGGGTGTAGCTAGATGGGGTAGATCCTCCCCCCCTCCAAAGGGTGAAAGACTCAAATTTATATGCGGCTAAACATGATCACCGGCGATGAAAGCCTGTAAAATGTCAAAGGCGTTAACGATCCCGTAGGACTCTCAAAAATACGCGGGCTTCTGTGAACAAACACGGATTTGATAAAAAAATTCAAGTGAATATTAGAGGGTTGTCCAATAGTTTAAGTCATTAGGTGAAACACCAATGACTTGTTCTCACATTTGGCATTGTAGGTATGAGGGAGTTGATCGGGACTCGGATTGTGACCATGAGAAGTCTCATCTCATGCATGACACATAATATTCCATATAGAATTGCATTATTTATATGGAATGTGATCGATCGTTATGGTTAAGCATTGCATGTGCATTTAGGTGGGGAGTAGCCCTTGTAGGATAATTTTTCTACTGGGCATTGCTCACCCCGTCGTGGGACCTCCTTTCAGGTACAAGGAGTGTACGGGGAGACGACTCTCCGAGACAATGATTGCGAAGGAGGCCGACATATGGCCTTTGACTCAACATTTTGTAAAAGTGTTTTGTATAAAAGAATTTTATAAAATTTGACTATTGTATAAATAGCTTTGGTGTGTAATTATGGTAGAGGGAATGTGGATTGACCTCACGGACTAATTATTCATTTTCTTTCATATTTTAGATTTGGGCCTATGAATGAATGGGTCCCGGTGAAGGGACGTATGGAAGTGGTGCCGAGTAACTCAATGTCCATGGGTAGTTGGTACTGGTCCAGTACCAAAACTTAGGAGCAAGACGACTTAAGACAAAAATTTCCGCTGGTTGACGAGTTGTCAACGGAACCCTCGGAAATTGGGGCATCACAACTTGGTATCAAAGCTCAGGTTAACGATTACCTATGAGCTCAGGTGGGGGTATCCACCAGTGTTTTCGGATATTGGCTTGTCATAGCTGAGTATCGAGAGTTAAGTATACAAATACCTAGGATTAGTAAGGTAGAACACGGCATTGTGTGCATTGATTGCTTTGTGTTCTAATATGTACCACTGAGATGTATGCAGTGATAGAAATGTATATAGAAATTGAAGAACACTAGGTATAGCAACAACTTCCATGTCTGGAAAACGAATAAGCATGATTAGGAATTGTTATTTATTAGTGTTTGGCATTATGTACCACTAATGTGATAAATGACAAGAGAGAATCTCAAATTGCTATCTTAACTTGTGTAGATGGCAAGTCGAGGGTGCGAACGTAGAGGTCGTCCACGGGAAAATAATCAACCACCACCTGTGTTTGACCCACATGCCTTTATAGAAGCTATAGGCACTACAGTTGTCATCATTGTGTGCGAAAGGTTCGTGGCTGCTTACCACTACACGAACTAGCGCAGTCAGGGGCCAGGAGGGAAGGAGTAACTCCAGGGGTTTCAGCACATCATCCCAACATATATGGGAGTGAGGGACCTATGGACAAGACATCCTCGGTCCATCAAAGAGGGGCGATGACACAATGCAGCATCCGGGAGAAGTGGGGTACAAAGCAGAGGAATGAGAATCAATCTTCTTCTAATTCGGGAAAGAAGTAGAATACTACTATGCCCCGAGGACCTCAAGGACGAGGTTATTTCATTATCAGGGCCAAGGCTGCACTGTGGTCAGCTAAGGACCAAGGAGGTTTCCATCGCGCATCACCTGCATACATGTGAGAGAGACGAGATTACCCCACAGAGGCGTGGGTCCTGTGGAGAGGGACACCTCGCCCCAAATTAGTGGAACCTAGGATACAATTTGTTCCATCACCCCAATGTGCTTCTCGAGGATCAAAGACTCCGCCTTGGGTAAAAGACAGCGCCTGCGCCGTGAGGCCGAGAGGCCGTGGCTCGGGGTCGAGGTCGAGGACAGAGCTCACGGGCAAGGACCCAAGGGCATATCTACGCGGTGGTACCATAGACTGAGCTTGCAGATCAGTCTGATGTACATGGTACTACTGCCCTCTACCCCTGACTAGAATGTTGTTTAAATTCGATGCATCATATTCATGCTTATAATGTGATAATGTGTGAAAAGTTCGGGGCTTAAAGGTCAAACTGGAAAAGTCAAGCATGTGACCTCCCTAGGAACTAGGGTGAGTGTTGATAAGATATATCGAGATTAAGGAGTTAGAGATCTCGTGGATTCTCGCTTCACGAAGGACCCTGCAATGGACATATCGTGATGATATCATTCCAGATGGATTGGCTGACGGTCACATTGATTATGACAAAGTAGAGGACATCGCCACACACGGGACGGTATTCGTGTGACTCTTCAGGGGAGAAGTATGATGCTTTAATTCCTAGATCGTGCATCACTCTGTGGAGGGATGTTGATGGCTGGCTAGCAAACTTTACTCTATAGATTGGGGAGACAGGCCTGGGTCTACCTCGGGTGGTTTATGAGTATGAGGATGTTTTTCTGATGAGCTACTAGGATTACCTCACATTGTGACGACTTTGTCATTGAGTTACACCTCAGACGCCACCCATTTCTATGACTCCTCATAGAATGGCACCAGTTGAGTTGTAGGAACTCAAAGTCCAACGGCAGGAATTGTTGGACAAGGTTTTTATTAAACCGAGCATTTCACCATGGGGCACTCCGATTCTGTTTGCTAAGAAGAAGGACAAGACTCTTTGACTGTGCATTGATTATATACAGTTGAACAGGGTTACGGTCAAGAATCGGTATCCATTACCGAGGATTGATGATTTGTTTGATCGCTCTGGGGAACGTGCTAGTGGAGTTTGGTGGCTGGGTGTCAGTCCCATCGAAGTTGTGGTGATTAAGTCCTGTAAGAACGCAGAGATATCGTCCATTAGGGACCAGGTACAATTAGGTATAGGTGAAGGCCGGCTATCCACACGTATGGTAGTCTTCAAGATAAGGGACGTTGGTGGGTTCCCACCTGACCTGGACATTTAAGAGAGGAGATCCTGAGTTCCACCGCTTGCTTATTGCATCCAAGTGGCTAAGATGTATCGATCGCCGCCAAGATACTAGTGCGAATAGTTTAACACGTTGAGATTTTGTTCTGACGAAGGTTCACGGGTCGTAAAGACTCCAGCACGTGGTTAGTTGGCTACTAAACATATCGTAGCTGAGTGGGAAGTGGAGCACGCCATTTTGACTTAGACTGACTTCCACGACACGCTGAGGCATGATGTGGTATGGTGATAGCGACCCGCCACTTGTCGCATTTTCCGCAAGAAGATTACCTTCACACCGAGAAATTTCACGCATGGTATTCGAGATTGTCCAACTACATGGTACCAAAGTATCCATGCATCGAACAGGATCCTGTTTACGGCACACTTCGAAGAGCTCCAAACCATGGGGGACACAGCTTAACGATGAGCTTGCATTTCATCCAAGGACAAATGGTCACTTCTGAAAGACCATACGGATTTTAGAGTGGATTGTGTCGCAAGCATGTGTCATGGATCTTAAGGGTAGCTAGGAGGAGCACTTACCCTTAGTGGAATTCGCCTATAACAACAATTATCAGGCGAGTATACAGATGACACCCAGGCGGCTTATACGAGCCGCATGAACTCTCGATTTGTCGGGATGTGAGGTGGGAGAGTATTCCATCACTAGTTCTGATCTCGACAGAGACACCTCGAGAATGTGGATTTGATACTGCTACTTATGGCTCAAAAGTCGATGTAAGAGCTTACGCCGACAGACGCCACCCTAAAGCCTGAGGCTGGTGATCACGTCTCTAAATGCGATTTCAAGAAGAAAGTGAACTGATTCGATAAGCGAGGAAGCTAGCAACGGAGACATTGAGCTCTTCTCGAGGTACTCCGAGAGGGTGCGCACACAGATACTCCGCTGGCTACTCAATCGAGCTTATCAGTGTCCATGAGGTGTTCCACGCTCCATGTCCTAAGCATACCCAGATCCAAAGGATAGTGGATCGGGAGAGATTACCATGGATACCTGACAAGTAACTCTTCGAGAGGGACTAATACAGATCTCTTGATGAGCTTGATCTATGTGGCTTAATGAGACACGCAGGAGTGGATGAGACAACTTGGGAACGCGAGGACACAATGCGGGCCACCTATCCTTTCCTATTTGAGGATGAAGGTGCGTGATCTAATATTTGATACTAGAATCATTACTGCATATGCATAGCTGTGTGTTAGTATGTGTGAATTTCTGTGACTAAATTCTATTAAAAGGGGGAAGAATGTAAACCCGAGAAAATTCATTTTTCGAAACGGGTAAACAAGAATTTCAAAGGAAACTGGAAATTCTAGATCTCGGATGAAGAAACGGACTTCACTATTGAACGATTCTATTAATTCAGAAGCACCTTATTTAATTTCGTCTGATTCGAGACAGTCGTAATTTTACGCTTACAGTATCTGTACCATGGACACATGGCAGGATCTCGTGAATGCCACATGGCACTCCTAGGTGTTGGACATGGTATGATAGCCATGTGTTGGAGCAAATCGGGGATAAAATGGCTCACATTGACAATGGTCACATGGAGGAAAATAAAGGGAAATGAAAAAAATTAAGAAAATGCGAATGACAAAGAGTAAAAGGAGGAAGGGGAGGAAGTTTCCTAATTTTTAGACCATTGCTGATGCAATCCAAAGGAGAAAACGAAGAAATGAAGGAAAAGAAAGAGAGGAGAAATGAGAGAAAAGAGAAAAAGAAAAAGAAATGAAATGAGAGCAAAAATGGAGGAAGAGAAGCAAATTGAGGAGGGAAAAAGGAGAAACTGATAGAGAGAGAGAGAGAGGAGAGAGAAAATAGAGATTTTCCAAAGATTCGACGGTTCGAGAACGCACGGTTGCTGTGGTACTGCAAAATCTTGGAGTTTTGTCAAACTCCATGAGGTAGGGAATTTTCTTACTTTGAATATTTTTAGCCTAAAAGCCATGTAATGGCATAGGTTACCTTCGGGGCTGTGATAGGCCATGTGATTTAGTCCCAAGATTTTAGAACTGAATATTGAAAAATTTTGGGATCAGTTTCGGGCAATTCCGACTGTAGGGATTATTAGATCCCTAGACCGAGGTCTCCGGTTTTGTCAGATGCTTACGTCACAAAACGATTCACGTCGAATGAAAAGAAAAAATGGTTTATGGCTGTGAAGGGATCGAGAGGTGCCCTGTTTTATATGGGTCCGAGATTTGGGCATTTTGTGTGTTATTACTGAAAATAAATAATATGTTGAGTGGGTAAAACTATGGTACATATATATTGGGTGATGTATTAATGATGGAAATAGGATGAATGGAAATTATATGTTGGAAATATAATTATCCGTGACTTATAATCAGGAGATAAAGATGAATGGTATGACAGATTTCATATGCACGGTCACATCAAGGCCAAGCCTGTGTGGATGTGATGGTATCGTTATTCACCATGCTGGTAATGTGGTGAGCTCTGGAATGGGACCACGCCCAAAATCTCTGAGACTCTACTGTTGTATAAACAATAATAAATATAAATCACGTGTGTTCGGAGTTGCAAGACGGGGTAGATCCTCTAGAAAGACTCCAAATTTATATGCGGTTAGACATATGATCACCAAAAAGAGGAAAGCCTCAGAAAAGGTCTCAAGGAGCGCGGATCGATTTTGCGCGCCAGACCCCGAGAAAATCGCAGGGCCCATGAACAACACAAGGGAGTTGATAAAAAAATTCAAGTGAATATTAGAGGGTTGTCCAATAGTTTTACCATTGGCAAGCCACAATGACCGTTTTCTACACTTGCATTGAGGCAGGGAGTCGGCCTGGGACTCCTACATGGGCATGAGGAGTCTCATCTCATGCATGACACATAATATTCCATATAGAATTGCATTATTTATATGAAATGTGATTGGACGTTTTCATGGTTGCCATTGTATGTGCATTTTAGGTGGGGAGTAGCCCTCATAGGAGAATTTTTCATCGGGTACGCTTCACCCCGTCAGAGGATCCTCTTCGGGTACATGGAGTGTAATGGTGACTAAGGCCCAACAGGCTGGATTGCGAAGGAGGCCGATATGTGGCCTTGAGTAACATTTTTGTAAAAGTGTTTTGTATAAAAGAATTTATAAAATTATTTGCATCATCAGATAAATACTTCCGCATGTAATTATGGTGAGGGTCGTGGATCGACCCTCACATCAGAATATTCCATTTTTTCCATATTTGATTTAAATATGAATGAATGGGTCCCCGTAAAGTGACGATGGAAGTAGTGTCTATAACTTTGGTACATGGGTAGTCCGGTACCGCCTAGTACCAAGACTTACAGCCAGCAGCACGACCTAAGATCGATAGAAATCCACGTTGACTCGTTGTCAACTGACCCCTTGAAATTGAAGGCCACATTTTCAAACTCAAATATAAATAAATTATTGATTTTTAAATCAATTAAATGAAAATTCAAATATATACGTAAGACCCGAGAAACAAATTTCTAGAAAAAGGCAAAAATCGTAATCGGGATACAAAATTGTTAGTTTCAAGTAAAATCAGAATTTATTTATCTCTGATGGACAAACTGGACACCGCTCACTTAAAATTTCACAAATTCCGAGATAGTCGGAATTACACGCCGGCGCACGCCCGGGTGCAAGAAACTGCTACGTTGGCACGAAAGTCATCACATATAACACGCATCGCGCGCGCAAGGTATAGAAAGAGAGATGATGAAACGGATCATTGGAGATAGAAATTAATGTCAAACTCGGGGGAAGACGACATAAACGTCATTTTGAATTGTTGGCAAAAGACAAAATAATCCATTAGTTGTCTTCCAAATGTTAAAAAGCCAAAGAAACCGTGTGAGGGAGAAGGACTCCAAAGGGCTGAACAAAATTCCAGAGTGAGAAGCACTTCAAGATACCGGAGATCCGACCACGGGCGCCTTCTGACATGAAGGAAGCTGCTCGACGCTGAGAGGGCTCGCTGGTATCGGATTTAGGAGTTTCAAACTCCAGAGGTAGGGTTTCTCCTCACTTCATGCTTTAATTTCGCTTAAGAACATTGTGTCGTTCGATTGTTCAGGCCTTGAGGGGCTTCTGCTGATCGGTCCCAAACCTTGGGACCGAATTGATATAATTTTTGGAACACCAAATGGAGCAGCCGTGACTGCCACGGCTGATTTGGGTTGTTAAATCTTGAAATTTTGTATTAAATCATGTATTGCCTGATGAGGCTGAATAGTCAGAAATGCGTTCACAAAGTGGAACTGATGAATTGAGGAGGATGTAACCGTAAACTGTGGTTTTACCGTTTACAGTGGGAATAGTATTACCAAAATATGTTTTTGTGAAAATGTGTTTGATCGAGTGATTGTTGAATTGCTCGTGTTTGATCGTTAGCCAAAGGAGCTAATTTTTGATGTATGAAACGGTACTTATACGAAGAATATCAGGCGAATTGGAATGTTTTTAAATATATATGTTTATATATTTACATGTGAGTTAGACTCACATTTGAATCGGGCATACATGCATTCCATATGCACCTGAACACCCTAGACTATAGATGAGTGCATGAGATGAGCTCCAGAGAAAATGGTTCGAGGGTCAGTTTCTAAAATGTTAATTATCTATAAGAATTCAAACTAAAATATCAATATTCGGAGACTACCCAATCGATATACATCAGAGGGTAGTCCACAAATAATATCAATCGTCGGAGACGGCCCAATTGATATATACATCGGAGGAGCATCCACATCGTTACAATTCATATAGGCGAGCAGTGAATGCAGACTTTATACAGATGATGATGATCTAGTAGCATCACATTATTTACATGATGTTTAACACGATCACCAGGTGGAGAGCCCACTTAGGGCGATTCCACTAACAGCAATAGCTCATCCTTGCCGAGGGATATTATTTTATGCTATGCAGCGTGTGAGGGGACGGCCTGCCCTAGAGACTGGTGATTGAAGAAATGTCATGACTTTGATCATTTTAAACATGTATTAGAATTCTCTAATTTTAATATATGGGTTGTATAAGAGTAAAAACATTTGAACTCTTAGAACTATTGGATATAGTTGGTATATGTTTTATGGGTATTGTTTATGGGCCCAAGTGGCCGTTTTACTCATGTTGTGGGATATATCAGACCGTTTCGGCTGTGTATATGCATAAATATTTGGGTAGAGCTTCCAGATAAAGGAAACTGCCTGATTTTCTCAAGTGCGCTGCAACTCGACATCCACTTGTATTCCGCGGGTTGACGGGTATTCAACGGACCCCCGGGTTTGGGGCGTCACAAGATAGGTTTGAAAAAATATTTTAATATTAAATATTATTTCAAATGGATGAGTTTTAATATTTAATACTAAATATTAAACATTTTCTCTCAACTGTTTCTCGCTAGCCTTTTCTTTAAGTAGAATGATGATTTTTTTGCTCACCGAAATCACCCATTTACATCTCTTTCATTTGTTTTCTTCTCAAGAATGTTGAAGTATTCCAATAAATCGTTTATTTGTTTTTTTGTGATTTAGTCTTCGTCGTGGTGCACGTGCGATCGTCTGCCGCCGTGCGGCTCATTGGCCTTGGCGTGACGGGTGGTTGTGTTGTCTTTACCCACGGCCTTGGCTGGGCCGCCACAGATATCGTTTATTCGTTGCTTATCTCGCATGCTTGCAAGCATATAGGTCGAGACAAAAAATCAAACGAATTACGTCATACGTCAGAGAATCGTCATGGTGTATTCTAGCCACAATAAGAATATCAAATACGTGACCAACTATCAAACAAGAGACTTTGAGTCGCTTGCATCATTTGGTATTTTAGCGATTTTGATTTATATGTTTATTAATGTATTATTAGTTTGAATCAATGAAATTATTTTTTTAAAATATTAAATATTAATTAACATAAATTTAAAAACATATATTTAGTATTATGATTGACTTGTAGAAGTATTTTATTAGTAAATTGATTTTAATTAAAAGATGAATATCTTTAATATATATTTCCGTTTATAATAATTAATAATATGATAAGAAGAGTTAACATTTAAATAATATTTTAAAATAAATTTTATTTTGATAAAAAATCATCCATTTATTTTTATCAAAATTTGAATTAACTTAATACATTAAAATAGATTAGTTTTTAAATATAAATATTAAATATTAAAACTCACCCATTTGAAATAATATATAATATTAATGATATCTATTTAAATAAAAAGATGAAATATTAAAACCCACGCATTTAAAATAGATTAGTTCTAAATAAAAATATCTAATATTTAATATTAAAATTAAATTATCCATTTGAAATAATATTTAATATTAAATATTATTTCAAATCTATCCATTTGAATTTTCATTTAGTAGATTCTATAAAATGAATAATTTCATTTATATTTTAAAAGAATGAATTTTTAGATTTAAAAAATGAAAATAGTTTAGAGTTTAAAATAATCGACAATTTATTTTATATTTTAAAAATAAATTGGATTTTAAAAATTAAAATATTTATGATTTTAAACAAGAATAATTTATTATGATAAAAATTAATGCTTGAATTTTTATTAGCTGATTTTAAGAATTAAAATAAAAAATTTAATAAATTAGACTAATATATATATATATATATATATATATATATATATATATATATATATATATGGCTAGTTGTAGAAAGTTGGGGTGCTAGGGCTAAGTTGGGAGACGGGTGAGGAGGGGTGTGAAATCGCCCAAATGGAGGTTGTGAGAGTTGAGAGGAGAGTGGTGTTGAGAGATGAGAGAGAAGAGATGAGGGAAGAGATGAGAGAAAATTCATGATGCACTTAAAATGAAAATTGAGGATTAAAAATGTTATTTTCAAAGTTGAGACTTAATATGTAAAGACATTGAAATTTCGGATTATCTAACTTGAATCCTGGGTTAAATAGTTTTTTAGGTTCGGAATGGCTGAACGAAGATTACGTTTGATGTAATTAAATGAAAGTTTAGGATTAAAATTGTTAATTTCAAATTTCTCGCTTAGTTTTCAAAAAACTTGAAAGTTGAGGATTTTGTATATACTATTTTCCTTTAAATAAAACAGTATTTTTTTTTCTCAAAATTTAGATAAAAAGTTTATTTCTTTATTTCTCTTTATGGTGGATAAGATATGAATTTGAGATATACAACAAAGAGAATTTTTTCAATATTGAATTTTTTAGAAATAAATTAAAAAAAAAAATACAAATATGAAATGAAATTATAGAATTAGAGTAATTGGAATTTTGAGTCCATCTATCCTATATTAGATAATACATAGAAAAATCAGGAATTGGGGGTCTCAAAAAGCTCCTGAGGCATGATCCGTCTGAGCCTGAACTGAGCTAAGCCCGGACCGGCCGCTTTTGGGGGAGGAAGCTCAGAACACCCCAAATTATATCAGCGATAGCGATAACATGTTTAGGGTATATTAAATTAAAATTATATTTTTCCGGAATAAAATAAGGCTAAAAATAAAATAAGCAAAACCCAATTTATACAAAAACCAAGGTTAAATTGGTAAATTGTTAATTGCTGGATCTAAATGAGAGTAAGAATAGAAAACTATAGGCCAAATGTGTGATTTTGAGGTTAATTATGAATAAAATGAAATTGAGGACCAAAGAGTAATAAAAGAAAGATGAAAATCTAAATGGATAAGACCAAAATTGTTTCATTTTGGTCTGCAAGGAGAGCAAACCCGAATAAGAAGAGAAGAGAAGGAGAAGCAAAAGAAGAAGAAGAGAAGAGAAGAGAAGAAGAGAAGAAGGAAGAAGGAAGGATCAGAAGAGTAAAAGGTATGTGGAAATGTATAGATTTTTATACACTAGTATGGATGCTATAATTTTGTATGGAATTGTTTGTATGAATTTTTTTATGGATTTTTGTTTGAAAAAATCAAACCATAAACCCATTTTTTTTGATGAATTTGGTCTAAAAAAAGAACTCCTACTTATATATTTATAAGGCTATAGCTAGATCAGATTTTAGCTTGTTTTGGTCTGGGTTTTTGTGGTTGATTTGGGGTTATATGGAAACTCAAGTATGGATTCCCAAATTTTTTAGACTTAGGAAACTCTCCTAACCCACACTGTGTAGGATGGGTTAGCAAACCACAGCCTTTCCTATATGTGTTTTGGGAATTGTTTATCAGAGCTTTGACTGGGTTTATGATCGGGAATCCTCAATTGAGGAATATTTGTATTAAGGAAATATTGGGGTTTTAGGATACTACAAATTTCTCCAAAACCATGTTTTTATTCGTCACATTTCTTCATCTCGAACTCCGCTTGATATTCTTAAACTTAATGGAGTTCTCTTGAATGTAAAATTCATCCATATACTGAAGGATATTGAATCCCATATTAGTCCAAATCATGAAAATGTAAGGTCTCGTTAGTTCGCTTCATAGTCATTGTTCATGGGAAGCCTCCAACTTTGATATTTAATTTCTTCGCTCGAACTCATTTATGTTCTTAGACTCTATGGAAAGCCCTTTTTATATAGAATTCATCCATATATATTTGGATGAAATTGGAATGATAGTAAATAGCTCATAAGCATACTGGTAACCATAGTTATTTTATGCATCATAATAAGATATGAAATGCAAAGATACTTAATAAATGATTGTAAATATCGTATTATGATTATCTGGATGACAATAATTATTCAGAATACGAGATATGTACCGAACATAAAATACACATGGATTATTTGCTGTAACTCCGGTAGAGGGATAGATGGGCATGCCTATTAGGGAAACAAGTCTGCAGTGATACTGACTCATTGGTCTCATTTGGGTTGTCATGGCTTTCTCAGTTCTTTATAGATGGTCATTGCCTGCACAATGATAATACTTCGTCCTTATGTGATGGTCATTGTCTCGCAAGACAATGATAATAGCGCCTTTAGTCTTTATGTATCATTGTTTCATACAAGGAGTACAACGCCTTCGGGCCCTTATAGCTTTCCTTTTATCCACTTTCTACTGCCATGCAAGCATTGGGTTATAAACAAATTACCGGAATATGACATATGAAATGTATATGAACGTTGATAAGAAATGTAACATGGTATGATAAGTAAATATGAGATATGTATAAGCATGTTTAAATGATATGATATGTTAGATGTATAGAAGTGTGATGATCCGTGCTAGTTGTCGTCCACGAGTTTATTCTCACTAAGCGTAAAGCTTAGCACGGGTTTTCTTCGTGTAGTACGCATAAAGGCAAGAAGGCCGATTAACCCCTATCAGCTCCTAAGGTCAACACATAGTTAGATGCCCACTAGAAGACTTTTTAAGATATTTTACATGTAATATTCTTTTGTTGTTTGAAACAAATGTAAAGTTTTTTGTATAAGTTTAACACTTCCCATTTGCATCTTGAATATATTTTGAAATTCGCCTCGCTACGTAATATATCTCAAGATACATGCTATTAGTGTATGAATGAACAAAGTTATACCAGACAAGAATGAATCAAAGGACACCCCCGCCTCTACATCGCACACATGGGTGGCAGGCCTGGGGTGGTGTCGCTGTGGTTGGACCATGTCATTTTAGGTCTAGTCACAATCCTGCCTGCAAGCCGTTAGCCCACCTCTAATCCAATGTTTTTAAAAAATACATAAGCTAACCTCTATTTATAATACATATTTTGTTATAAATTTACTATATAAGTCAAATAAAGGTGCAATTTAGTTGATGCATTAAGTTTTAACATAGAGTGAGGGGTTAGAATTGAAATTTTTGGTTTTAATTCTAGGCCTAACATGCTCACTCATCTTGGTACAAGTAGCTCACCTAATATGGGCACTGTAGGCTGAGTCGTGGATCAAGAATATGGAAAGTCTACCACTGAGAGATTTAACCAGCTATTACCCACTCAGTTTTGGGTCACTAATCCCTACTTTCCTATACCTATAATGCAATAATTTATTCTTTTTTATTGTATTTATTGTACTATTGTAATTTGAAATTTAATAAATGATTACAGAATCGTAAACAATTTTTTTTTGATTATGATTAAACAAAAGTCGATATATGATTAACTTAAAAACGATTAATCAAAGATTTGGTTAATTGTATTGATGGTTGGTTTTTTATATATATAAATAACAAATGGAAAACCGAAGATCGATTTTGTGGACACTGCCTGGCGAACCAAACCATGTACACTACTATGAAAATAAATATATATTATATTACATTACCCTATTTAAATTTAATCACAGGATTGAATGCCTGGTGGTGGACACATGGCATTGCAATTTTTAAAAAAAAATTTATCGATTTGAGTTAAGAATAATAATCGATAAAACCCATAATAAAAAATACTACAAAACTTAATCAGATAACACAACATTCAAGCTAATTAAAAGATCGGGCTTCAAGGCCCATACTAACATATTGACTTGATCCATGATATGGTTTCATCAATTTTACCATCAATAGCCAATACTTAAAACTCGCCAAAAGTTAACGATCGATGATACAACTACTCGCCAATGTGTCGACACAAAAAAATGAAAAAACAAAACAAAAGAAAAACAAAAGTAAATCCATATTCAGATGGAAGAAAACTGCTCTATTTGAAAAAAAGCAAACCATAGTTAGGAATTTAGAAAGAAATAATGGAAGAAATAGGGTTCACTGCCAAATTAAAATAACCTCTTGCCTAACGGAATAGGCTTGGCAAGAGAGAAAGAAGGATCGGTTAAAGCTACTGGCAGAATGTACTTAGGTTAGGGTGAAGATGTTCATATCTGAATCACGTGTCACTACTAGACACTAATTGCACAGAAAATCTATACACTGAGGTGGAAGATAAGGTTATGAAAACAAACCCAAACCTCATATTTAGGATATTGTATATAATTGATTTTCCTCAGAACTCCGAAATCTTAATTCCACAAAAAAATGGCAAGGCCGAAGATAAACTCCCTGAACTTCCATTTCTATGCAAATTGCAAAGAAACCAGCCGTATAATCCCAGAATCAGAACCATTGCCTTCTCTTCTCTCTCCGATCAAAAACAACTCCTGAAAACTGCTGCTTACACGGTTGAATTCAAGAGCCTGAAGCTTGTAGCCTCGGTGCATTCCAGCTATCCTGATTTTGAGTACAATATGCAGGGCGGAACTGGAACTGGGATTGCCACTGTTGTTGAAGATAATGAGTTGAAGGATCAAGTTTCGGTTTGTTTTGATCTGAAAACTCTGCATATTCCGCCATTGACGACTACAACGACTAGATTCTTGGGGTTGCCTTTGCCGCCGTTTCTGAGGATTGATATCGTTCCGGAGCTCTTCCAGGGGAATATAGGCCGAGAATCTGGGAAGGTAGATTCATATAATTTGATTAATTTGATTGATTAGTTTAGTTAGTGTGATAGAACAGATCTTTTTTAACACCTTCCTCGATAATTCAGGAACGTAAAAATGTGAATGGAGACGTAAAGAGAATATATATATATATATATATATATATATATATATATATATATATATATATATATATATATATATATATTTATCATAAATATTTCTTAGCTTATAATTTCACAAACGGTACTCAAGTCAGATTCGAATTTAAACCCTCATTTCCTTATTTGCCTTTAAAAAATTGAGCGCTCTAAGCTAGGTATAATGGTCATGAGTAATGTTTTCACAACATGCAAATGGAATGTAAACGAAGATAACATAAAGATTTAATACGTAGCTGAGATTGGCCAGCCTCATATCTTAACCACTCATTTCGATTCAAGCCTGGGATTACACTCTTGTTTTTGAGCCTTACCACTATTATACTCCTCCCGATTCATATGAGAATTAATCCTGACATGAGCAGCTTGAGCCATCTGTTCGCCCTATATCAATATATATATTATATAAAAAAAATGATTTTATTTTATTTTTATTTTATATTTTAATTCATATTAATAATAAACTTATTTTTTAATAAAATAAGTTATAAAGTATAATTTTATTTATTTACAATATATTAATAAAATAAATAAAATAAAAAGGACAATTTCTTATATCGACTCTTAAGTTGGACAAGAATGGGGAAACTATTTAAATAAACAGGGTGGTTGTGATGGGGGGTTGCCCCATCCTGTCTTATTGCATTCCTATAAATCAAAATAACCATGTTCTAATGTCATATTAAAGTATCAATATTGTGGTATTGAGTTCAATAAGAGTATTATATTTCTCAAAAAACAATAATATTGTTTGGATTTGTGATTTTGTAGGTTGATCTAGAATTCAAAGCAAAGTTTATGTTTTCGGCGGGGAGTATATACAGAGCGCCGCCATTGATGGTGGAGACGGTGTTGACGACGGAGGAATCGGCGGGGAAGATGAGGAGTGGAAGAGGGGAAAGGTTGAATGGAGAAGGGAAGTGCAGGCTGGTAGGGTGGCAACAGCTGAGCCCATCGATGATGTCTTCATGAACACCTTTCTTGGCCTTCCCACTGAGTGCCTTGCCAAATTGAATGCCCTTATCACCTACTCTACTTCTTCGAGTTAAAATCAACGTCTTAAAAATCGAATCGATGATTTAATAAAAAAAAATTATCAATTCACAATTTAGAGATTGAATAGATGGTCGAATTGGATTAAACTGAGATTGGAAAAAATCATCGATTCGATCTGATTTTTAAAACACTGTTTAAAACCCATCATTATTACCATACATGGATTGTATAAAATTTTCATTAATGTAACATTTTTGCTTTTTTATTTTCACATTTTCACATTTTCATGATATTAATATTATTTAACCGGAAAAATCTATATTGATGAATTGGATATGAAAGGCTTTGACTACTGATGTTACGGCTGAGTCAGTTTGAGTTTTTCCTTCCCTTTCCCTTCCCTTACTAGTAAAAAGGTAAAAAGGAATGGATGGATCTACACAATTTTATTTATTCATTATCTCTTGACTCTTCTTCCACACGCGCAAGACCTGTTTCTCCTGGGGGCATCTGAACCAGTTTCAAGCGACGTGAGAGAGACAAAAGAAGCAAAGTGGATTGCACACTGCCATTCAACGGAAAAAGGAAACGAGAGGAATCAATTTTATTTAGAATTCCACTTTATTTTACGATCATATCTTTCAACTTGAGTTGAGGAATTTCTTTGAAAGAAGAGACAAGAGCAGTTATGGCTTTTTATTTTTATTTTTTTATAATCCTGGATACAAATTCAAGAATTCTTGCAATAGCATAGCGGATCTTGCTAACATTAGAGACTCTTCTTATAAGTTGCTTACCTTTCTTCTGGTGGGACTAGTTTAGTTTGTGAGCTCAAATCAATCTACCGTTCGTTCCTGACCTGACCTTGTTTGGCTAGGGATTAATTGGCCAGTCTCATCTAATGCTTGATTGAGCAAGAAACGATAGCTATTCTTGCATCGTTAAGAGTTATTCTTTCTCGTTTCCTATACTATTTGTTTTTAACTCCAGAAATTCCATTTTCTATTGGCTTAAGCAGACCATTCAGAGCAGATAAGACTAAAGAGAGGTAATATTCATGCGTACTAAAAAGAACAGGAAAAGAAAGTGACATATAAGACTAATATAAGAGGAAGCTGTACTGGCCAGAAAGGGAGACAGGGCTAAGGCATAATTCATGTCGATTCCTTAAAATGGCTTAATCTGAACACAAATCGCTTGGTTTAACTAATATATAAGGAAAATGGCATAGAATGTGCTGTTGTCGCATGAATAGGAATAGGTTGTTTTAGAACTGGTTAAGGAAAGACAAAGATCACCTACTCTTCAAGAAGATTAATTTAAAAAAAAATTCTTACTCACAAAATAAAATCACCAAAATAAGAATATGTTAATTTGATAGGAAATAAGCCTGAAACAAAATTTTTGTAAGTTTTAAAATTAAAAATAGATACCAAGGGATTAAAGAACTTATAAGCTATAACACTCACATTAATGGGTAGTGGGTCAATTTGGTTCTCATGCCATCATCGGTCCTCTATTCCTTCCAAAATTTGACGACTTGCAAACTTTATCTCAAATTGCCATATGTTGGATCATCTTGTTCTTTAACAGCTTCCTAAGATTTGGTTCAGATTGTTTCATTTGATTATTATAGCGGAAAGTTAATGAGCTTCCGCAGCTTGTTTTACAGGTAAAGATTCATGGTCGGTCAAATGATTTATTTGGTTATCTTTTGGAAAGAAAGATGATATAAAGGAGTGTCTGTTTGTCACCTAAAGTGGGGTTGAGTTGGAATTTTATAGAGATGCCATTTGGTTTTTCTTAGAATGGTGGACAGCTTGGTCGTCCACCCCTCTTAAATTTTGTGTACAGCTGACCACAAGACACGTGTCCTCCTGAATATTTCCCCTCTGCCCAACTTGAAGGCCTGTTTGGTTACTGCTTATGAAGACTATTTTTTGTTATAAAAAATACGGAAAACATAAAAACATGTTCGGTTCCTTCTCACCTGATGCAAGTAATTACTTTACTTGGCCAGAAAGTAGGGGAGAAAGGAATGGAGTTTGGAATTTTCTCCAGCCATTCTATGCTGAGGAAGATGACAATACTTACTTGTCTGTCCATTGACCAGGAACCCCAATTTTCACCACCCCATACAAAACACAACAAGACCTGTCCCCAAGAATCTTTCCCAGTCAAAGAGGCTTTTCTCAATAGAGCTGGACCAAATTATCAGTTCTATGGTTTTTGAACGCTATTCTTGGATGGGTCCTGCATCTATCCACTATATAAATATAAGAATAACAATAAAGCAGGTTCAATGTGAAGTAATTGGCATTTCTCTGACTACCCTCTTATCATCTAAAGCTTTAAAAAGATTAATTAGAAAGGAGTAACCAGTCCTAAGAACAATGGTGATCAAATCTCTAACTTACACTAAGAGGAAAAAGGGCCAGTTAACCAAATGAAACTACAGGGAGGCAGTACCATGTTCAAGGAGCTTCACTTCATTTGTGTAAGCCTCTGAAAACTAGATAGAGCATGAAATATGAAAACTTTGACTCCAGGAAGACATATTATATTTGCACATCAAACACCCCATTAGGAGAGTTTGTTGTCAGCAAGCAAACTTAATAGTAGAGATCACAGAGACATCACTCTTCAGTAAAGCTCAAAGATTAACCTAGCCTCAAACTGACTCCAGTATATACATTGACTCAAGTGTAAACCTAGGATAGGACATTATACTTCTGCCAAGAAACTTCACCTAGGTACAACAGTTTTTTCATCAGAATTCTCCCACCATCATGTTTTATCCCATCTGTTTGTCCATGCCATTTAAGAGAGATGCAGCGGAATGGGAATAAGTACATGAGTTTGAGATTTAGTAATTCAGTTGGTCAGAACTAACATCTTAGGGACTGTATCAGCTGGTCCATGCTTTCAACAGAAAAGAGAAGACCTAAGTGACGGAGCAATAGGGAGATGAGTGCATGATGCCAGGGAATCACTGATTCAGTTACCACTAAATCAAGCTGATCAAATTCACCAAGGCCAATTGTCTCGGTTCCATTGTTGTGAATGCCCGAGATCCTATACCTGATGCTCCTCCAGCCTCACTAGCTGTCTTGTATTGAATGTCTTGCTTCATGCCCAAGGCAAAGAGAAGAATCTGACAGCATAAACAGTTCCTTCCAAGCTTGGGTTTCTGCAATAATCAGGTAGAAATATGGTTTATATAAAAAATTTTATGATCAAGATGGAAAGCTGCTGTGTGTTAAGGAAACCTAACAACATTTTGAATTGCATTTATGGTGGATACATTGGCTGAAAGATCCAATGTGTAACTTTCTTGCGCAGTGATGGGGCAAGGGCTGATGAATGCAAAGCTAGGCATTGAGGGAACAGGAGTTGAGAATTCCAGGGTGTTGGGATCATCAGTGCTACCAAAAGAAAACCCACCAAATGCAAAGCAAGATGTTGATGGTTGCAACCCAAAGGAGGTAAAAGATGATGCGCATGTGAATTGAGGTGACTGGGCATCACAAATAACACGTGGTCCAGTGCCAAAGCTGATGTCTTGATTCCTATTCATAAAAGTAGGGAAAGAGCTTTCGCCTTCACCCAAGAGTTCATAACTTTGGTTTTCACGTTCACTTGGTTCCTTGGAAAATTGTGCATGGTCTCTAATCCATGAGTATTCACAAAGGAGACAATCAGAAGCATGTATGAGGATAGGGAAGGAGGTTCTTTCAAAACAGTGGAGAACATGAAAATCTGATTTAACCAATTTAAAATCAATTAGGAAAAGTTACAAGAAATTTTAGGTGAAATAACTTAATTCTGTGGCATACCAACCACAGTTAACTGCAAAAATGACTTGTCTCAATTTATACAGAAGATAGATTATTGCAGCAAACACGATCCCATACAACATTATCAAAGACTAACCATGGCTGCTCACTGTTGTTTCTAAAACAACATAAGCAATTATAAAGAAAGAAGGTACTGACATGATCAAAATAGCAGTAAAATAATAGTTTGAATAAGACTATACCAGCAATTAAGACAAATTCCAGGGCCTTCTCTCGATTCAACAACCTAGCCTACTTCATGGAATTGGGAAATCTCTTCTAGCATTTGTTTAGTTTTGTACTTAGCATTAATGTCAAATGGGTTTGCACCTCCTTCCTTTGATGCTTATGGTAAGAACCAAAGTAATAAAATTTTGTAAACATTTTCATCAAATTGTTCTCATTCACAACATGCCCCACCAGTATCCAGAATAGGACAACTGATTGGTAATAGATACTATGAATAAATATTCCTGTAAACAGTAGTATCCAACCTACCAAGAACCTCCTGAGCCGTTAGCCTTTGAGAAGGATCTGTACAAAGCATTCGCCTAATTAATTCCTTAGAAGAAGCAGATATCCGGTCCCAAGGATCAGATGGAACCGTAGATCAGCGTCCTCAACAGCATCAAATATCCTTGACTCAGTCTTTCTCAAAATGGTGGCATCCCCACTAAGAAGAATATAAGAATAACCCTGCACTATATACATCAGCAGCCTGGCTATAACCCCCAGCCAGTACCTCTCTAGATCCATGCTTGACTCCCAACAGTCCCATACAAACGCTGCCTCTGTAGGTATTAACAAACCTAATTGTTTAGCAAAGATATTTGCACCAAATTTAGATCAGATAGCAATTAAAATTGGAAGGAAGAGAAACAAATGCCTTTACCAGGCTTGATGTAGGTTGCAAGACCAAAATCAGCCAATTTAATTGGCGAAGATGATGCTTTTGTGGCCAACAGGATGTTCTCAGGCTTCAGATCTCTATGAACAATACCTTTATCATGACAATACATCACCACTTCCATCAATTGCCTAAAGAGACTTTAGCCTTAGCTTCACAGAGGAACCTTCTAGTGCTTCTAACTGGTGAAAGAGTTCTCCACCAGCACAAAGCTCCATAACCAAATGAACATAATCTTCTTCCTCATAAACTGCTTTCAGATCGACAACATTCAAGTTCTGCTAACTTGGTCATTATTTCAATTCAAGTTTCACACTCCACACACCTGAGTGACCAACCTGTCTTTGGCAATTGACTTGTATGCCAAACACCTCCAGCTAACTTATCAGAGCAGATCCCAATAACACCAAACTGTCCCTAACCTAATCCCCAAGAAATAAATTTATTCTTTTCAAATTTGTAGTGTTCTGGTCTGTGTCCAATATGGCTCTTCAAGCTTTTCAACTTGTAATGAGGGACTGTGGTTGATGATTCACAGCTGCTGTTGCTCTTGGCAACAGCCATACCAATTTCCCGGACCCAATTGCTCCAGAAGTAACAAACAAGATCCCGTATTAGGATTCTTGCAATATATCACAGCTTTTTCCAAAGAAGTCTTCCAACAATGGGAATGCTGGATCTTTCTTAAATAATTCATTTGCAAGAACCACACTTAGGTCAACTCACTTGAAAGAAGGTCTCTTAATCTAGAAGTTGAACCTTTAGAGGCCAGATCACATAACCAAACACTGAAAGTGGCAGATGTGGATATATATTGAAAAATAAACCCAACAAAAGAAAACTTAAACCTACACTGGGACTTTCTTTGACTTCTGCTGAATCAACATGGATTCCAAAACAAAATTAAATTTACCAAATTTAGAGCTATAGTTCAATACCAAGACTACACCTGTTTCAACTTCAACTTCAATTATTATTAAAAAAAGAAAACTTTATTAGAGAAATTCTCCAATACATTTTGCTTAAAATAATTATTTGAACTAAACAAGATTCATCTCAAGCTCACAACATAATTCAAATTCAATACCCAAAAAAAGGCATCAACTTACTGAGGAAGATCCACCAGATAACCTAAATCACAAACCCTAATCACAATTAATTTAAAGAAGGAAAATAAAAGGCATGCTAACCCTGGATCACCTCAGAACAACAAAGCCATTCACGACCAATAAAAATTAACAAAAACCCATTGGAACTAAACCAGAAAAACGACAACCCAGGATCCAAAATTCTTACAAAAATCAAAGGAAAACAATGCAACAGTGAGCCATACTGACATAATATCCACAAGCAACAACAAGACCGAGAACCTATCCAAGTTCAGCTCAGTAAAAGACAACCCAGATCCAATCTTCACACGAAACAAACAAGAAACATCATAACAACCAAACCCACATTTCCAAAACGAACACAAAAAAAAAATAGTGATAGAAAGAAAACCTAAGAAAACAGAGAGAGGGAGAGACACACACACACACACAGAAGATAAGAATTAAAAAGAAGAAGAATGAGAAGTCCGCTGGTGGAGAGCTGCTCTAAACTAAAGCGCAATTTCTGTGGCCCTTCTGGTCTTCTCCCGTCTGTTCCTCTTATGTTGTTTTGTTCCGAAAGCTCCTACGGACATGAAAACATACTCTAATTAGTCACTGTAATTTTAGTTCACTTTAATTTCGGCCCTTCTGTTTTTTCAAATAATTGTGCACTCGTCGTGTATAAAATATCCGTGGTACTCTCTTCTATAAATAAAAAAAGGCCTGTGATACTTTGCCCTTCTCGTATTGGGTTTTATCATTTGAAATGTTGGCGGTTGTATCGCCCACTTTGTATATTCCTCCCAAAAGTATCACTTATGTATATTTTTTAAAACTTTAAAATAGCTGAATATAAATTTTATGTATTTATAAAATCTTAAAAAATATTTAATAATTTCATATCTAGGGGAATCAACCCTAAAATCTTTTCATAATTTTTTTCTCTTAAAAAGAGTTATGAATGCATTTTTCATTCCTTCAGAACCCCCGAAATCACACCCTCTACTTCTTCTTTTCATCTTTTCTATTTCAATTGTGTTCGCTATTCCAACATGTAAATCTAAGTTTTTATTTGTTTTTGCTTTTTCGTGATTTTAATATTGTCTAAAGTACGCGATTGGCTGTCAGTTTTAATACGCGATTGTTATCACCTTTGTACGCTAAGAATGATTACATCGTCTTAAGACGACTCCGGGTGATTTGTGTCGCCTCAACACGACGCTGATTCAAGGCTGGTTAGACAACGTTTATTTGTTTTTGACGATCTGGGATGAAAGAAAGATATACGAAGCAGTAGCATAACAACCAATCAATTTAATCAATACGCCGTTAACTATACTACAGTACCAAATATAAGCCTAATATCAAATACGTAGCTTAACTATCAATGCATGTGACTAACTATTCCACATATGATTAACCCTGATGTTGTTTTTCATTTAAGGCTTAAATGATTTTTGACAGAGGTTATCTATTCATCAAGTAATTTGAACAAAATTATTTTTCTTTCAAAAAAATCTTAAATTTTATCTATAAACACTAATGAGGCCTGATCAATGGGTTAAAGGTTGATGGGGCGAGGAAAACAAACCCTGAGTATTTCGTTAGTAACAAAATTTCGAATTTCGCATCTACGGATCAATAAAGATAGCATCCACCGAAATTTCCTGCTCCAAAAAAATATGAAAACGCTTAAAAGGATTTAAACCTGACTCAGATTACTTGGGTCGCAATCTCCAATCTACTAAGCCATTGATTGCACTCCTATTTATATGCACAAACTTTTTTATATTCTCTTTATTATTTATATTTATTCATAATCCTTTATAATATTTTGTTTTATTTTATTTTACATTATAACTTTATAATAATTTTAAATCAAATATTAATTTGAAAGGAAAAGAAATAAAATAATATCATTTTAAAATTTAAAATTAAGATATAATATTTGAATCTCCTCATTGTCTACATAAATATTTATAATAATAAAAAACAAATAATATCTTTAACATAATAATATTCAATAACATATTAATATAATATATTTAATTTAATACCTCATTTATATTTTATTTTAATCTACCTTAATTAAGATAGTGAATCATTTCTCATCATTTATATAATTAAAATATGAAAAAATTTAATCGAATCGATATTTTTGTAAAAATATCCACCGATATTTTACCGATATTTCCAATATTTCCGTAAAATCCAATTACCGATATATCCGTATTTACTGATATTTTTATCCTTGTTTCAAAGTGAATAGATGTAAAAAAAAATCATAATAGTAAATTTGGAGTAAGTTAGATAAAATTCTATATTATTATAATGAGGAAATGAGAAGATTAACATATACATATATATATATAGTACATATATATATATATATATATATATATATATATATATATATATATATATAAGAAAAAGAAAAATTTTATTTAATAAAATGAATCATGATAATGCTGGGTACTTATAAGATTTATGAGCAGAATAATTTAAATGATATGAGACTTAGCGAGTCAATGAGCAAGCCTAAACAATGGTTAAAAGTTTGATATAGCACAAGGCATGCACAGTGCTTGAAGCTACGGTAACAAAATACTACAACATTGTAATGTAAAATGAATAGATGTAAAAAAAAATTATACTTAAATTATTGACTAATAACTTATTACTTATTTTTTTAAATAATTCAAATTGATAAATTCAACTATATCCTGAGACTTTTTTTCCAAACTGATACTTTGGTGCCATATTTTGGATTTCAAAAAACAGGTTAGTTGCCTTGAGGCTTAATTTATGGCAAAAAGTGTGATGAGTTAGTAATTGAGATCGAATCCTTGTAAGAATATAGTACAACAACGTAATATACATGAAAAATTAATGATTGGTTGTTACGACAATGATTCAAGAGATGTTGCATCAACTGGTAAGACATTGTTATAAGTGTAGCAATAAACCCTTTGCAGCGTAGGTGTAGAGTTAATTTGCATATGGCAGAAGAGGGAGATTTGGTGCGGTTATGTTACCTGAGTGGACTGTGGTTTGCCACGCGATTCAACACTCGTTTCACTCACTGCAAAATACCTGCATGTAAAATACCATATCACTGAGTTTCAAACGTTGAACTGATAAACACCCCTTTTTCACACGCTTGGTTCTTCTCCAACTATATCATAAAGAACATTAAAATAAGCTTCCCCCTCCCTTTATTTCAGATACGTGATTCAGGGGTTTATTATCGACTTCAATCACTTAACCCAAGTGAGTGCGATATTGCTCACCATCAAGGTTTCACGCAAAACCCAAAATTGTAAACAATAGACTATCGCGTAGTAAAACGAAAACTTATAAATTTATCTAGATCTCAAAGCTGATATGCGACATGCCGTTGAGGTTCATTCTGTACCCAGCGTGACAAATACCTCACTTCAGATAAATTAAATTTCACGATTTCGAGGCGAATGAGCAACAATGGAAAATGACATTTGACATGATGAATTTCAGGCCATGTGGCACTAGAGCGGGACATCAAGAAGATGGTGGAAGCCAGTGTCATGGCCACCTCATGCACATGAGCATGGTAGTGGGTGGAACAGAGGCATGGAGAACACATGGCCTAGTAATGGCCATGTGTCAAACCAATTTGGGAGTGGTGTCCTACACCCAACCCAAACAATTTGGTGGGTGATGAGGAGGAGGAAATCAGTTCATAGAGGGGAGAAGAGAGGAAGGAAAGAAAGAAAGAAAGGAAGCAAAGAAGAAAAGCAAGAAAAGAAAGAAGGAGAAAAGGAATAAGAAATGAAAGAAAAGGAAGATAGAGATTACACCTAAGATAAGAGGGTTCTTCTCCTACTTGGGATATCCTCGGTTTGCGGCCATTCAATGATCATGAGCGCAAATTTCCAACATTACGGCTGGCCCAGAACAGCTGGAAACAAATCAGGTGGAGTTTTGGTCCATTTGGTTCCCCGAAAACTCAGCCTTTGAGTAGGTCGAACTCCCTCCGAAAATGTGTATGGTGCCGATTCACGGCTGAACGCTTTTCCGGTTGTAAAACCGAAAAATCCGCTTGCATGTCCTATTCTTTCGCTGATACCATGCCGCTTTTTGTGGGCGAAAAATGGTAATGATTGCATGCCGCTTTTTCTCGGAGCTAAAATCTAGAAAAATTCGGCTGTAGGTGACTTAGATTCTGTCTCAATAACATGTAGTTTTGTGAGAACACTGTTGGAATATGCATGCTGTTTCCTGGTTAGAAAACTAGAAAAAAAAAATTCAGTTGCATGTCCTATTCTTAGTCGATAACATGTTGTTTTTGTATGAAAAATGGTAGTGATTGCATGTCAAGCTCGAAGCAAAATTTGGAAACAAAATTCCAATTGCATGACTTAGATTTTGTCTCAATAAATATAGTTTTAGAAACACTGCTGAATATGTATGTTGTTTTCTGGTTAGAAAACTAGAAAAAATCAGCTTGCATGCTTTTTCTGGTTGATAACATGTAGTTTGGTGTAAAAATGGTAAAATATGTCGTTTTCTAAGCTTGAAACTGAAAAAATTTAGATTCAGATACCATTTTTCTTGGTGGATTACATGTTTTATGTGTGAGAGAAGTGGTAGTAATGCATGCTATTTTTTTTCTCGTTAGAAAGTTTCAAAGAAAACTCCGCTATATGTTTACCTTCTTAGTTGATAACACGCAAATTTCAGGTGAATACGTTATATAGGTGCATCTTGTTTTCTCGAGCTAGAGGAGGAAAATTTTAGTTTGAGGGAGCACTGCTTGAAACCATGCAGTTTTATGAAAGCAATATTGGTATATGCATGCATGAAATATAAGTAACTAATATGCAGTAGCATTGCATCTCACGTGCATGAGGACATCGTGTATATCGGGTGTGAGTGCACTATAAGACCCAAGAAAAATTCCAATTTCTGGAAAAAGGGCAAAATTGTAATTTCGGTAAAAGTCCGAAGTTTTTCTAGATCTCGGATGACGAAACGGATTTCGCCTTTGGGATCGTCTCGTGAAATCTAGCTAACAAGTCGAATTTCGTAGAATTCCGAGACTAATTTCAACGCCGAGGCACCGAGGCATCTGGTGTCGAAAACGACATGTGATGTGACGAAAGTCACTTATAACATGTACTCATGTGACATGAGTTGCATGAGAGTAGAAAAATTGATGGAAATGGATTGGCTGAGAAAAAGCACAGCTGTAATCAAGAGAGAGGACATGATTAGCATATTGAATCTGATTAAATGATACAAGACTAAATGGGAGACACATATCTCCTACCCTTAAATAAAAGAACAAACTAAAGGGAAAACTGATTACAAGTGGGAGCTTTAGGGTTGTGTTTTTAGAGAGAGAGAGTGCACTCTCTAGGTTTCCGTGATCCGACCTAATTCCCTGAGTAGCATGAAAGTCATTTATCGTGAATACACTAATGGGGCTCCTGGCTTTGAGAAGTTTCGACAAACTCCTGAGAGGTAGGGGTTTCATCCTACTTGAAGCTACACTTTGTTTAAAGTGTTTTGTGGATGTTTTGGTTCAGGCTCAACGGTTGGTTGATCATCCCAAACTGGAATCGACCATGGGAATTTTTAGAGCCATTTTGGACAGCCTCCTACGCCAAAGGTACGAACTGCTTGGGTCGCTTGGTCGTGCTTTGTGCTATAAATCATGTGTTGGTTTGTATGAGACCGGAAATGACCATGAAATTTGGGTTCACAAACTTGAATAGTGTTCACTAAATATTTTTGTGAAATAATGTGTTTGGTTGAGTAATTCAAATCGAATTGCTCGTAGTTGTAAATTAGCCCATATGAGCTAATTTTTGGTGAAATTGATGATGAATGTGCCTAACATGTTTTATGTGCTTTAGTTATGTAACTATATGCATGATTATATATTTCCAGACAGGTGATATGAATCAGGGTCAAATTCAAGATAACGTACTTATACGCATCAGAACCTAGAATTAGGAGGGAGGATATGATTTTCTAAAAAGGAAGAGAAGGCGGGAAGGAATTTCATTGGTGATGAATTTCCTGAGAATGGGGTTGGGAGACTGGCCCAACATCATTTCGATGAGGACCATGACTGTTTTTAAGGTTCTCCAAACACATTCGCCTGATAGGTAGTCCCATATTTTTACCGACATTCAGTAGTGTATTTTCACAATGTGTTTTGTTTGCAAATGATTATTTTTCTCTCATACATAATAAAGTAGTGTGGATATTTGAGGACTCAGAGACATGGGTGGGCATGTAGACATTCAAGTAGTATCACGCATTTACTTCTGAGTGTGTGTTTACATCGAGCATTGCATATGCACTAGCGAAGAAAGAACCCATGCAGTGATTCCACCACTGGCATTAGCTCACCCCGTCAGAGGGAATTACATTATTTCTCGTGCATAGGAGCGCACGAGGAGACTCCGCCATCCTAGAGGCCGATACCGAAAAAGCCGTCGCGGGCTTTGGTGTTTTAGTCGATGGCTATATTAGGAACGCTTGAACTTTTAATATATGTCAGAGGTATTGGTAAATTATTAACTTTAAACCATGGTACATATTACGATAATGGCTGAGTATCATTATGGGCCCAAGTGGTCGCTTATTCAGGTTGATATCTTATATATGATTCAGACAGCTAGTACCCCGCAGAGCTCTCGATAAGGGAGATTTACCATTTTCGTGAGCTGGCTCAAGTTACCCGGCATTCACGAGCATTCCGCTGGCCGATAGTTGTCAACTGACACCCCGGTTTTGGGGGCTACATGCACGATATGGCTTTGAACAAAGCAATTCTTATCTGGATGGTTGTCCAATAAATACATTTTATCTGAGTATGTCCAACAAAAATATTTGTGAGGGTCCAATGAAAAAATATATCGAGGGTCAGCCCACAATACTACTCCGAGTTTGTCCAAAGGAAATATCGAGGGTCATTCATAGTAATTATTAGATTCGCTTCAAATGAATAGATCGAGGGTTATCCACACCATCTGAGTCCTGGCCCAATGAAATATACATCGAGGGTTGTCCACGCACTATTTGAGTCTGGCCCAACCGAAATATATTGAAGGTTGTCCACAGATATCGTATTCTATCCAAATGAGGAAAAAAAAAAAAAAAGGAATACCGGAGGGTGGCCCAACATTTTATCGAAGTCTGTCCAACGAACCTTCGTGAGAATTAAAACAAAAACCTTTTGTTTTAGAATTTTTTTTTTTCATACATGACCAAAATGCATGTGTAGTAGTCATGCGACTGAAAGACGCCACATTCACGTAAAATTGCATAATTTTTACTTGAATGGGTATGGACTTTGTGAACATGGCATCAGGTATTGCACTTAGGTGGGGTGTAGCCCTCGAGGGGATTTTCATCGATTTGCTCACCCCTCTGGCCGTGGGAAATACTCTGAAAATTTGAGGTACGCCAGAGTTACTTAGGCTATTTTAACTTTCACAGAAGAAAGGCTAGAAAATGCCTTGTTTGCATTTTGTGATTTTTGGAAGAACTTATTTGTTAATATATGGAATAAAATGTTGTATTTAATTTTAGTTTAAAATTAAATACATTTGCAAGCTTTTCCAAGTTTTCCAAAGTCCTCGTGAAAAGCGGACTAACATGGAAGAGCAGGTTGTGGAAATGGAAATGAAAAAAAATTGTACAAAAATGACCCTCGATTTGAGGTGTCACACATGCAAAGATCTGCAGCTTGCTTTTTCACAAAGATAGCTCCTCCATAAGTCCTTCGTGTACTTAATCGATCATCTCCAAAGGTCTTTACTGCACCTTTAAGCACAAAGTTGAGAATCTTTATATTGGTCAAATCTATTTTTTTCCCAAACCGTTTTATATACTTGCCACTCACTAGTTATATATTTATTCAGAGTATAATATTTTTTTTTCCAACTGTATTTCTACAAATAAGATCTCATTCCATATTCATCATAATGCAATATCTTCTTCCCATATAAATCTTACCAAGAAAGATCCAATCTTCCATTTGATCCACCTAATATTACCTCATCCTCCTCTCTTTTTCCTATTAATCTTAGGATAATATTGACTCCTTATTTACGTATTGGTCCTAAAGCCTGATCTCGATTAAATACATAAGATGTGTCACATAGTTTTGATGCAACATTCAGCAAACTGGCCGTGATGAATCATTAAGATGAATATTTTTACAAGACTATGCCAATTAAATCTCCAATAATACAAAAATAAATAAAAGTCAAAAAAGAAAAAGAAAAAGAAAAATATTAGTTTTGAAAATAACTTTTAGATTTATAAATCTTTATCCCTTTATAATTTATAATTATTTCGTATGTAATGGTAAAGTTGGATTTATGGCTGGATCAAGACCCTTGAAATGCTTATAATAAGAATAAATTAGAAACTATGTTAACTCTTAAAGATCTATAAAGCATAAATTATTATAATAGTTATGATAAGCCTATACAATCCCTAAGAGCTACGCTGCTTTTAACTTGATAGCCAATAATTACATGATTTATGATCAAATGCTTTATTTAACATCCAAGGATTAAAATGATTGTGTATCTTAGTGACTTTTTGCGTACAAAAAATTAGATATCAAGCGACCATGATGTCGAAATTAGTGGAGAAAGATAATTCATTGTTCCACTATCATCGGGTGATTTTTGCATAAAGAAAAGAAATGTGTCCTAAGGCTCCAAGTGGTTACCGAATGATAGGTTTGATGGAGATATCAATTTAAGAACAAAATACTATAAATGATTTTCAAATGTAAAATAATAAAAATTAGAAAAAAAGAAAAGAAAAGTAAACATAAAAAGTCAACGATCTTTTGGATCAAATAGTCCATAATATGCCATGTCAATACATTAACCATTTTTTTTAGAAATTATCCTTAATTAGAGTTGGCAATTCCAAAGAACGGGCTGGGTTGGATTGGGTGGGGCCAAAATCATGATGAATTAAATTTGGTACCTGCTTAAATAAAAAACAATAGTCGCCCGAATTCTAAATTTTAATGATTAAATAAAATGTCTTATGTTAAAGAAAAATAACAATAAATTGGGTCAGTCAAATTTGGCCCAATTTTTAAGCTAATAAATTAACAACTCATTTCAACCTTGACTTTAATCTAAGAACTTAACTGATAAGACTTAAATTACACCTATCCTTAATGTCATCAATCATTATAAAGGTTTCTAATGACCATTTCATTATGCAATTAAATTTAATTGATGTAATTCACTCTCAAGGCCACTATAGTAGAGGCTGTGTTAGACTTTAGCCCTGAGAATAAAATACTATATGATTAATACAAAGGAATGATGCAAAAAAAAAAAGTCTAATGTTGGAAAATGTTTTGAATGTTATTTCACATTCAAATAATTATTTTTATTTAAAACTTAATTTATAATTACCTCATTGTCGTACTCATTTCACCTATAATTTAGTTTTTTTATTAAACTCTTAATTTCAATGTAATAAACTGCTCTATTGAAACTAACTGAGACATCCTCCTTATGCCCTATACCTATTTGAACGATAAGTCCTTTAATACTGTTGGGACATAATGAACTACCTATAGTTTAAAGTTTCATTGATATCATCAATTTTAGAATTGCTTTAAAATTAGAGATTTGCTATAACATAATATCATCATTTAGTTAAGGTCATTAGTATCTGTAAATTACATAGAAGTAAACTTTAATATTAATTCAACTTTTAATAGTTTTACATTCAATTTAATTTAAATTTACTATTTATATAGATCACTTACTTATTATAATTAAAATTATAAATACAGTTCAAAATTCTAAAATTTTACATTTTTTTCACTTGTGAATTACATAATCAATTGTTCAACCGAATATTATTTGACATTTAATTTAGTTGAATATAATTTTGTATTAGTTGTCATATTTCAAATGTGAAAGATAAAAAACTGTTTGTTTTGACAGTGATCTATCAATTGTTACATCAAGTGATGCACCGCTATCTGGACTGAGACCTACCAAGATATGTATCATCAACAAAAATTAGGAAAATTAAAATACAAGAGATATAAGAAGATAAATCATCACACATGCAAGGACACAAGAGATTGGTCATACGGTTCGGTCAGTTTCATCCTCGCAGTCGAGCCCAACGCAAAAGATTCCACTATTTCTCAATTATGTTATAAAGATTTAATCTACATAGATATATTCCCCTTTCTTCAAAGTTATTTTTCACTAATTATCTCATAATGAAATGATAGAATGATCCCATCATTGCCCCAACAACATTTAGGCTCTCACAAGCCCAAAATCTCCCTATAAACCTTATATATAAGATACATAAAACCTAATGTCAGAGTGGAACTTCCTCTTCTTTTGAATTCCAACTTAGTTTAGTATGGTTTAAAAAGGGACCCCTTGAAATGTCTTCTAGTCCTTTATTCTTGGGTTTCAATATCTCTTTGAATATTCTCCTGATTTAAAGCCGATCTCTAATCCTGTTTATAGGAAGATTCTCTTGATTACAGAATTTTTCAAATCTATCTCAATATCCCAACTATAAGATTTTGGATTTGGTCTGCAAATATCATAATGAAGATTCTTTTCCTATATAAATCTCATCAACCGATCGACCTTCTAGATTTGATTTGCAAAATATCATCTTCTAGTCTTCCTTATCTGTCTGTGAGAATATCAATCTATATTTACAAAATATTTGCTCTAAAATTGAGACTAAAATGAAAGCTATTTCCATCTTGATCACATCTCACATCTTCCCAGATAGTGTGAGTTTTACTGTTGAAAACATGCGAGCGAATTTTTACCTAAGACCATGACAATAAATATCTCCAACAATCTACCTGTTGAGTGACCAAAAGACATATACAAATTTATGACGTTATTACCAAGGACTATTGTCTAATCCCCGGCAACGGCGCCAAAAACTTGTAAAGTGACCAAATAATGTATATGTGAAAATACGCCAAGGGAGGAATGGTAAATACCAAAAACCGATTGGAACAAAAGTAAGTATACCTAAAAACCGAATGAAAAGTATTACTAACACCAACCCTTCCTATGCACTGGGTCATACACAAGTGGACTCTTGGGAGTCCTGATATCGTACCTACGAGGATCGAGGTTCTCTAATTGGAATTTCACCACTCTGATTACAAGGGCTCTTCACTATTTATACCAGAGATGCCGAATAAAATCAATTTTCACCTGAAACAAAACTGATTTAAACTAATCCTAAAATCTACCAAATAAACAACTACTTAATTCTAAAAGGTATGAAGAGAGTCAGTGGATGGGGATAATTGTTTACAAAAACAAATTTTTAGATTTCCTTGAAAGTGCAACATTTGTGAGTTGGAATAGTCGGATTTGTCCAAGAGCAATGTGGTATAGCTTGATTTCTCCATGCCAACTATACATTTCACTAAGCTAGAGATCCATATTCCTTTTCAAGACAAATGGGTCTAAATAGCTACTGTAAATTTGGCACTCTTTTAAGATTCGACATTTTTCTTTTCCAATACTTCACAACTATTTCTTAGGACTCGAAGAATTCTTGCTCCCATGTGCTTGATAATGCAAGCCTTCCACGTAATTGGCATTCGCCCTTCAAATTCCACAAAATTTTCTATCTCCTGATTAGATCTTTGCTAACACTGATCAAGATCCTTTCATCGTACTAAGGAGAAACTCTGATTAACTAAATTGATACATCATCTAATTAATCCTCACACCACGAGTAAATTAGTGATCTATCAAAGTAATTTTTCGTAGTTCATTAGTTCCAAGATATTAGTCTAGCATACCCTAAGTTACCGCTTTACTCTGTGAATCTCCATCTCTCGTGGTCACTCGAGGGCCTCCTGAAATCGAGCAAAGATACGCCTTTTGTGGGTATAAGCTACTAATATTCCGAACACCATTATATGAACTATACCAATTATAAATTCGCCAAACCCACAACAACTTAAAAACTGTGAATTTGAATGTTAATTAATTAATCCCTAACCCTAGAGGGTGTTTAATGTTCCATTGACTGGATTTCAATCATCATCAATCAAACAAAAGTAAGAAAATGAAGAAAGAAATCAAGAGAAAGAAGAGAAACCTGTGATTTGAGCTAAATCTTCACCTCAACAAGAAATAAATTGAATATCCGAGTACAACACCAAAATCTCTTCAATAGAAATAAAAATCTACCGAAACCATTCTAAGATCTATTAAAAATAAAAATCATAGCAAAAACTAAGAAAATGAGCATGAGAGAGAGAGTCCATGAGAGAGAGAAATCCGCATTTTTAGCTTCAATCTTTTTGTCCAACCTTAGTGAAATCTGAATCTCTATTATACAAAGACCGAAATCTCTTCAATAGAAACAAAATCATTTAAAACTGCCTCAAACTAAAAGTGAATAAAAATCTACGTAAAAATCGAAAATGTAAGGCCTAGAGAGAGAAACCCTAAGAGAGAGGCTCTCCAATCTTCCCGCTTGCCTCTTTACCTAAAAACGAGTATATATGGTCATAGGGTGAAATGGGCTGAAATTAGGTCAAAACCCAATTTTTTCGGGCCTTTTTCGTGCTGGGTTGCGAATGGCTTTCGGTCACGTATACAGTCGCGAAGACACTCGTCACATGTTCGGCACTACATTTGTTCTCGGTTGTTTTGTCGTTAAGATAAGTTCGCTGGCATCGCTTGTTCCTTTGTTGCTTTGTGTCGCTGAAGATCACCGCGACATCACCGCTCCTTTGTTGTTTTTATGTCGCGATTATTAAGTTCGCGACATCGCTTGTTCCTTGCGCGCTTTCCCTATGTCGCGACACCGTCGCGACACCGCTTCGTGACAACAATCGCTTTTTCTTCTCCAACTTGTCTAGGGCCATAACTTCGCTTTTAACCTTGATTTGGGCGTGTGAGTACTCGCTGGAAAGCTCTTGAATGTAGAATGCAAACTCATGATGAATTAACCTATTTAAGGTTCCAGGGTATAGAAAGATCTTCCCAGTAGCGCGCTGTGAGACTCTCGCTGACTCCCTTCTTGGAAATATATTGCTCATTTCCTTGCCAAATCACTCTGCTTTTCATCATCAATCTCTACAAAAACCAGTTTAGAGGAAATTTTATGAGTTTGCCATAGTTATGGATATAAAATGCACAAAATAACATGGAATGAACTTAAAACATAGATGAGTTTTGCACTCCATCAAACACCCCAAATCCTGAAGCTGGCTTTATCCTCGCCAAAAGTTAAAAGAGTTGTGTTGGAGCCATTCCTGCCAATGGAAGAGAAGAGTTTATTTCACCCTTTTATTTAACCAAAACCGAGTAATCAAGCTTTGCAAGGTGTATGTGATATGTGTTCCAAGATCGATTCGTGCCATAGTAAATGAGTCAATCAACAATATTTATATACCTAAGTTCCTCCCACCGCCGTAGTCAAGCTATCGCAAAGATAGCTGTGTCTAGGGTCACCACGATGGGTTCATCCCAGAAATGGTTTGCGTATGCACCGAAGGTAAAGGCTTTCTACTTGGACTCTTTGGAATTGTGTTTCAAAACAAAGTGGGAATGGTTTGAAAACCGAAATTGTAAAACCGGAAGTTAAAGTGTGAAAAGTTAACTTTGAAGATTTGGGTTACTAACTTCTGGGTTAGGCAAACAAGGTCCTCGGGCTTATCCTCGCGTTATGACATGCAAATTAGTCCATGGTAACCTGACTATATTTAACTAGCAAACTCTACCATGAAACATCTCTACTCAGTGAAACAGATAGCACGCAGGCTATGGCCCCTTTAGTTTAAAAAACCCTAACATTCAATTCTATCATTTTTAGAGGCTCAAAGACTCATCTAGTGAAATAATAATAAGATCTCTCACCCGAGCATCGCATCCAAAGCATGGAGAATATTGGCCAAAATAAATAACAAGAATTATTTAACCCTAATTTGAAGAACCCAACATGTAAATATTATTCAGAGGCTCAGAAACTATCTAAAGAACAACAAATTTAAAGCATGGAGAGTATTGGCTAAATCAATAACATCCCATGTTATGCAACTAAGTTTTTGAGAATAAGAGCCTATAAATACATTACCCGTAGTTTTTTTAATACAAGAGAACAATGGAGATAGCTCACCACTAAGCTAGCCTTCCTTCCTTCAGTAAGAAAGGAGGCTTAGCCACATCTCGTTGTCATCCTCAAGAGGTGGCTTGGCAGCCAAGAAAGGGAGAAAGAAGAGAGAGAAGAGAGAAAAGAAATAAAAGCAAGACCTAAAAAAACTTTATTTACAAAAGCAGTAAAAGAAAATAACTTACAAATCAACAAAAACTTGGATTCACCTTCTATCCTCCTCCCTTTATTACAAGACATGAGGGGTATTTATAAGCCTCCTCAAAGTATGAAACTACCAAAAACCCTAATAACTAGGCTAAGTTATAGGATAATTTGGGTAATAAAACCAAGTTTGAATAAGGTTGCATTAATTACAGAGGATAAGGCCTGCACTTACAGAGGTGAGAATTTCGCTTAATTAGCGCACTTGGCAAGGGTTAGCGAATTCTGGCAATGGCTTACGAATTGGCAAGGCTTTAGCTTAACTTATAATGTTGAAATTACATAGCTGGTTCTGCTTGCTAGCTAATTATTTATGAGTAGTTTAATTTCAAGTAAATGCACAGTGTAAGTCATAGCTAATTTCGCATCAGGTTTAGATTATAATAATATGAAGTTATTAAAATTGTATTAAGATTATGGATTGATTGCGAAATTCGCTTGCATTGGTTGTTCTTCCCTCGGCTTCCCATCCTATCTTTCAACTGCATCTCATTTCTTCACCTTTGCCTTTGTTTCTTTATGATCGATTTTCGCTCATTTGATGGTCGAGACTAAACTTCCAACCTCATGATCGATCATCATTTGCATTATGCTGAAGTCCAAATGCGGGCTAAAAAAAGTCTACAAAACAACCAAAAACACCCCTCAAGTTGGTATAAGTGTTACTAAGGTAACATGAACACTTCAATTGGGATATGATAAGATTAATGACTGCAAGTACTAAAACCTATCTAATATAGGGTTCAAAATTGCACTTTTGAGCACTAATCAACTCACCCTGAACATAGAAAATATGATCATGATAATTTATTCATTTTAATAGTGAATTAATCCTCATAATAGACAAATTTAGGATCATGGTTCTCACTAGTGTGTGTGTGTGTGGTCTTCCCTATCCAAACAATTGCAAGCTAGATGAGTTTATGAGAATTATATGCTATGTGGACTTCCCAAGATAATTTATTTAGGTTCCATGTGCTTGTTGCCTTATCACTCTCCACTAATGCAGTACACACAACTCCTCAAGATCAAGCAGGGTCTTCTTATAAGCTTGTAAATGTAAGGCTTGGGTAAGGGGTAGTTGAGTAGTCATTTTAGGCCAAACTTTACTCCAAACATACATATTTTTCGCACAATACTCTTACTCCATCCCGATTCCTTACCATCAAAGATAGCGACACTCTCAAACACCCCAAAAAATCTGCTTTAGGGTGCATCCCTCCATACTCCTCATATCACTTTTCTCGCATACCTCGATTCTTCAACAAACATACAGCTTCTTTTAAGATGTTACATAGAGGGTGCACAAACCTCTTAAGCTTTCTACTCACCCTTAGCGAGCTTTAAATCAATAGGCCCTAAAACCAATCGCCTTAGGTATTAGGTGTTGAGACACCCCTTAGATTTACTTGCTCTAGGGAAGGAAGGCTACGAGGCTAGACTTCACTCTCCTTCCTCGACTTTTATCAGATTTTTGCTTCTTTTACACTTGATATTTTTCCTGAACGACAACTTACTTTGATTTTCAACTTTAACTCCTATTTCAACCAATTTGGGAGTTATTTTTCCTATGGAAAATAACTCCCCCAAACTTGCTCACCACATTTCACCATGTTCAAATCCTCATGTTATGGGTAGTTTGGTTCTTTATTTGAGGGATAGTGATGTATAGAAGGTTATTGGCTTCAAACTTGGTTTTTTTTTTATAAACAGAATTTTGGCTCTTTTAAGGCTCAAGATTTTATACTAGAGGAATATGTATACATATTAATAGGGAGTAGCTTGAAAGGTACACCTTTCCAAGGATGGCCTATATCATTTCTCAATTGTTGTGTTGCCTGCATTTCGCCTCGTTTGATAATAGAACAAGTTCTAGAACCCATAGAGACTTCAAAATTGGGATGGATTCTCATAAACCTTCTAACCCAAGCAAAACAAGCCAAGGGTACTTAGTGACCACGCATGGATTTTGAGAAACAATGACTAAAGAGCCTATTAAAGAGATAACTCATTAAGCATTAAGTCCTATTATCTCTAATATTGTCCATATGCCATGGTTCATTTATGGTCCTTATTGACATCACAACAACTCCAAGCAAAACTCAATTAACTCAATAAACTCTAACTAAAAAAATATACCAAACTAAGATGTTAGAAGCATCAAACAAAGTCATTATCCATAAAGCACCAGAAAATTTCATGCTCAGTTGTCATTTTCAACATGTGGGGTGTGACATGATAAACTGGTCAGGTAATAAACACCCCAAACTTCGAGACAGAACATTGTCCAAATGTTCAAAGAATGAAAGCAAAAAGGAAGCAATAAAGTGTAAGAGTAATAAGAGAGTTTGAAAAGTGAACTCCCTTTGTAGTCTTGGCCACTTTGAATAGAACCTTGATGATTTTTAGACATTGACATCGTGTACTACCCTTTGATATACCTTTGCTTCTGAGCCATGAAAGCGGCTTTGACATTTTTCAAACACTCGTGTGCACCAACTTCCTTCAATTCCTCAAATGAGTGAGTTTTGATTCTTCACCTCCTTCACAGTATGAAAATCACTCCCACAATCAACAATGATCCACAAAGAAACCCAAAATAAACAATCCAAGCACAAAAAATTTTCTTCCATTGTAACTTCTTTTGATGCTTGGAATGATGATGGAAAATCAGTTCAACAGCGTAAGGTCAGGTTTGTGGATGGGTTTTGAAGCTTGAAGATGATGGAGATGGATTGGGGAGGAATGTGATTTAGGATTTGAGTGGATGGGAGAAGAATTTGAAGTGGTTAGAAGTTACAAGGGTTGGAGGGAAAGAGTATGGCAAGATAGAGTATAAAGTAGAAAGAAGAAAAATGGGTTTTAAAGGGTTAAAGCCTCGTTTTCGCACCGTGGTGCCTGGGTCACGCCAACAATTCCTCGGCTTCAACTCCCCTATTTTTTTATCCAACTTGTTATACTATCTCCCTTCATTTTAGCTCGGAATTGATGTAAGGACCTCGTTTGGAAAGCTCTTTCAATGTAGAATGTGCTCATGGCCGAGGTGAACCGTTTGGAGCCTCAATCAATACAGAAAAATCAGAATGTTCAATGCTGTCCAAAGGTGATGATTTCTTGACTCCCTAGGTTCTCCCTGCTTTGTCTCTCGGCCCATATCACTTGCTATCCCTTCAAAAGTCCTTATGCTTATATATTCTCTCAAAATTCCTCCAATAGCAACCCTTAATGCTTTCTTATTCATGCTAAACTCATCTCTTGTCATCAATCCTCAAGCATGATCATGGAACCTTCCAACTTTTATATTTCAGTTCAATTGGTTCTTTTCTATCTCAAAACCTCGAAATTTGATGAACATCTCCACTCATTTTTTTTTCACACTTCAAGCACTATAATTACATCAACCGCCTACTCATTTCGCTTCTTGCAAACTATTAGTCATGACAATATGTTGAGCTTCAAACTTATCTTATTCTCTGAAAACACTAACAACAAAGCTAAGCAACACCGCTTAGAATTTCCTTCATCCCAAAGAAGAAAAAAAAAACAAAGAACAAATAAAATAACTAAAAAAATAGAAAAGAAAAGAGAATGGATAGAACTTTATTACCTAGCTTAGGTTGCCTCCCAAGAAAGGTCGTTTAGAGTCCAGCCTTAGACTCATTGGAAAAGTACTAGTGCTTCCATTTGACCAATCATTCATCTTGAAAGCACTTCCTCTTCATAACCATTCAGTTTCAAGGATGTTTTCTTTCAGACTTTGAAGAGAGAAACTCGTAATCCTCTTAATTATGGCTGGTGGTTCAGCCATAATTTTCAAAATAGTCCCCTATGTGAAGTAGATGTAAACACATTTATGCTTAAGGACTGCTCAAATACGTGCCTCTTTTGATTGAAGCAGCCAATTTTCTCTGGGACATGGCTCTTTCTTGCTCCATCAAAGGTAAGGGTTGGGGAAGATTGAACTTTGCTTTCTCCTCACCTACAAGCAAGGTGAGCTCCCCCTTGTTGATGTCAATCCATGCTTGGCTTGAGGAAAGAAGTGGTCTTCTTAGTATATGAGAATTTTGTAAATCCCCTTCAATGCCCCAAGTCACAAACAACTCGATGGGGAAAGTGAATGTCATCTTCACTAAAATGTTTTCACAGCCATTACTTGACTTTCCTTCTTCAATTTATGTCATCCACTAATGGCTCTTCATCCTCTAAGTTGTTTATGAGTGCCTTGTTCTCACTTCACCATTTTCACCTTTCTTCCACAGATGCAAGAAAGGAAATTTTCTATGACATCAAGCCAAATGAGCATCCATGCATTCAATGGGATTTTTCAAAGTATTACTAGGAGAGGTCCAGAAAATTGATCCTTGAATGCTTGGACTATGTCCAATTTGACCTTCAATTTTTTCACTCCAAAGACTAGTGTTGACTTGAAGGTATGTAAACTGAATTTCGCTCATGAAGACTACTCATCTTCAGTCATCCATGCTCGTAAATTTCGCTTCCTTAGCAAGAAACAACTCTTTTCTTTTTGAAATGTGGGTTTGAGCTCCCTTGATAAGGCAATACCCTTGTTCCATGAGTGGGTATTCGAATTCTTTGATTCAATGATGAATATGAAGTCAGCTTTGGCTTCTATGGAGGCAATTCCATCTTCACTTGAATATTCCATGAGTACCTACAAATACGAAGAAAAACAAAAGAAAAAGAAAAAAAGAAAATACTACAAAAAAAATAAAATAAAACCTAAGAAACAACCTACAACCAAAAATAAAAAATAAAAATTGCCTAAATTGTGTAAATCACCCGTTTCTTCAAAATGTCAACTTCCCAATGAGAGAAAGTGAACTGCGCCAATCACTGCAAGAATCCGCCAAAACTTGTTGAGGACCAGTTATTTATATACAAATTTATGATGCATACCAAGGACTATTGTCTAATCCCCAGACCAGCGGGGCCATAAAAACTCTGTAAAGTGACCAACAATGTATATGTGAAAAATACGCTGCGACAATGTGTAAATACTCAAACGGACAAGTCGCAAGTATACTCAAAAACTCGAAATGAAAAGTATTACCAACACTCAACCCCTTTCCGCTAAGTGCACGGGTCATACACAGCGGACTCTAGGAGTCCTGATATCGCACTACGAGGATTGAGGTTCTCTACCTGAATCTGATCACCCCGGGACAAGGGCTCTTCACTATTTAGGGCGTACCAAGTAGGATGTCTAATAAAATCAATTTAATTTGAAACAAACTGATTTAAACTAATCCTAAAAATCTACCAAATAAACAACTACTAATTTCTAAAAAGGTACAAGAGAGTCAATTAGATGGGATAATTGTTTACAAACAGTTTGCATTTCCTCAGCAGCAACATTTTGTGAGTTGAATGTCGAATTATCTGAGAACAGTATACTGGATTTCCATACACCATACATTTCACTGGGCTAGAGATCCATATTCCTTTTCAAGACAAATGGGTCTAATAGCTACTTGTAAAATTTAAGAATTTTGGCATTTGATTGTTTTTCTTTTTCAATATTTCACAACCATTTCAGGACCTAAGAATTCTTGCTCCCATAGACGTGGATAATGCAAGCCTTCTCCAATGTAATTGGTATCTCGTCCTTCAAATCTAATAAAATTTTCTATCTCCTGATTAGATCTTTGCTACCAATGATCAAGATCCTTTCATCGACTAAGGAGAAACCTCGATCAACTAAATTGATACATCATCTAATTAATCCACACCATGAGTACCATGATCATCAAAAGTAATTTTCCAGAAACAGATATTAGTTCCAAGATATTAGTCTAGTATACCTTAAGTTATCGCTTCTTTACTTCTCAGAATCTCCATCTCCCGTGTCACCTGGGAGGGCCTCTCGAAATCGTATAAAAGATGTTCTTTTGTGGGTAAGGCTACCAATATTCCGAACAATTCATTATATGAACTATACCAATTATATAAATTCAGTTTTCAAACCCAAAATAAATCGAAAAATCGCAAATCCGAATGTTTAACAATTAATCCCCAACCCCAGAGGGTGTTTAATGTTCCATTACCGATCACCACACACGAATCAAACAAAAAGTAAGAAAATGAAGAAAGAAACTAAGAGAGCAAGAGAAAACCTGATTTGGAGCTTAAATCTTCACCTCAACAAGAATAAATTGAATATCCGAGCATGTAGCACTCAAAATCTGCTCGAAACTATTCTAAGATCTATTAAAAATAGTAATCTGCAAAGAAAAAACTAAGAAAATGAGTGCTTAGAGAGAGCCCACAGAGAGAAATCCAGATTTTTAGCTTCAATCTTTGTCTCGAACCCAGGAAATCTGAATCTCTATTATACAAGACCGAAATCTCTTCAATAGAAACAAAATTCGTCTAAAATCAAGCTTCAAATCTAAAAGAAATAAAATTCACGTAAATCGGAAAATGGGCACGAGAGAGAAACCCTAAGAGAGAGGTTTCCAATCTTCCCATGGCTCTTTACCTAAAAAAACAAGTATATATATGGTCCTAGGGTGAATGGGCTTGAAATTAGGTCAAAACTCAATTTTTCGCCTTTTTCAAAGTTGGGTTTAGTTGCTTCGTCACATACGTGTCGCGATATTCCCGTCGCATAAGTTCGCGACATCGCTTGTTCCTTTGTTGCTTCTATGTCGGCATCGCTCGGTACATCGTACCGCCTTTCGTTAGCTTCTTATGTCGCGACATAAGTTCGCGACATCAGTTGTTCCTTGTGTGCTTCCTATGTCGTGACACTGGTCGCGACACCGTTTCAGGACAGCAACCGTTTTTTTCTTCTCCAACCTGTCAGCCATAACTTCTGCTTTAACCCCTGGGATTTGGGCTGTGGAGTACTCGCTTTGGAAAGCTCTTTGAATGTAGAATGCAACCATGATGGAATTTGAACCATTTGTTGTTCCATATGGTACAGAAAAATTAATCTTCCCAGTAGCTGTCGTGAGACTCTCGCTGACTCTTCTTTGGAAATATATTGCTCTATTTCTTTGCCAAATCACTTGCTTTTCATCAATAATCCTACAAAACCAAGTTTAGAGGAAATTTTATGAGTTTTACATGAATATGGATATAAAATGCACAAAATAACATGTGAAATGAACTCAAAACATAGATGAGTTTTGCACTCATCACTACCCTTTGGCAAAAATAAACAATATAGGAGAAGCATGTTTTGGAGAGGCTAACAAGATATGCAAACCACCATAAGAAGAGCCATCAACAAGCCAATACTTCATTGAAGCAAATGCCACCATGCTACACCATTATGTTGTATCAATAAGAAACTACTGATCTTGATTAGAGAGATGCACTGACAATGGGCTGAGGAGTAGCAGCAAGGGTGGTAAACCTTGGTCTAGCAGATGGCGGAGCACTTTCAACACACTGCTCATTCTCCCCCTTGATTTGCACATTAATCTCCTCTTTGATCTTGTTGATCCTCTTCCTTCGACCAACTCATCTCTAACTCACAAACAAACAGCTAGGAGCAATCTACCTGGACCCTTACGAGTAACTTAGGAGACTCCGCCCGATAATAATTGAAATAGGAAAATTGTTTGTTTTGACAATGATCTATCGGTTGTTGCATTAAGTGATGCACCACTATCTGGATCGAGACATACCAAGACATGTATCATCAACAAAAATTAGGAAAAATTAAAATGCAAGAGATAAGAAGATAAATAATCACACATGAAAGGACACAAGAGATTAGTCACGTGGTTCGGCCGTTTACATCTACTGGCTGAGCCCAGATGCAAAGGGGATTCCACTATTTCTCAATTAAGCATTTGGTCTTACATGGGACAAGACTCCTTCTCCAATGCCTTATTTCACATAATTTTTCATCGTGAAATATAGAATGATCCCCTCTCATCTCCCAACAACACTCCAGGCTCCCACAAGCCCAAATTCCCATAAACTCATATATACAAGCATAACACTTAATGCCCATATGAAACTCCTCTTCCTTTGAATATTGAACTTAGCCCTAGTGCATGGTCTAGAGGGACCCTTTGAACGCCTTTCTAAATTTCTTTATTCTGGTTTTAATATCTATTTGAATATTCTCCTTGATTTGTAAGTTGATCTCCAATCCGTGTTTATAGAAGATTCTCCTGATTGTTGCACTTTTTCAAATCTGTCTCAATATCCCAACTATGAGATCCTAATTTTATTCCATAAATATCATAATGGAATATCTTTCTTCTATAGAAATCTCATCAAATATGATCCACCTTCAAGATTTGATTTTCAAATTATCATCCTCTAGTTTTCCTTATATGCTCAGAGAATATCAACCCCTGATCTACATAATATTTGCTCCAAAATTCATTGAGATTGAATATGAAAAGTTTTGCCTCCCATCTTGATCTATCTCTTGATCTTTTCAGCTAGATAATAAGTTTTATGACTAAAACATGTGAGTGAATTCCTTGCTTAAGAGCATGATAATAAGGATGTATTTGAAAAAATGGGCTCATGCACCCACTCACCAAGCTCTCCAAAGTTATGACGCGCCTAACGCAATACCAGCCCCCTGGGTGACTAGGCCCAAAACGAAGGGGTCTCTACGCCTAGGTCCAAAGGACGATCTTTGGATGAATGAAGGTCCATCCCGCAACCGACTGTGATTTCGCCCAATACGTAAAATGTAATAACCCCTAACAAGATATCATCCTGCCGATCCAACCAAATCTTATCAGTAAGGGAAAGAAAATAATAAATGATTATCACTGGGGCTGGACTTCAATATGAAGGAAGATTATCCCAAATAAACAAATCTTTCTAAATTCATTACCAAACTGATATTGATAAGAAAATCCCATCCAATGGGAACAAATCCTAGTTTACAGATAACTGGTCAACATCTACAATAAATACATGGCCACCCTGGGTAGGGCACACCTAGACGATAATTATGCAACACATTCCCGCCTCTGGGCGCCTCTTTCTCGTAAAGAAACCGACTTAGGCATCGGAGCGGCCACGCACAACCTCACCGACCCCTTCTCTTTGTTCTTGCGCAGGAGTGCTACGGGTCCGAGCTCGCAGATCAACAAAGGCCGCGATCCCGCCAACCTGCACGATTCAGACGCATGCCCGGCCCACAAACAACTCGCCCGGAACAATGACCCTCACACTCCAAAACTGGCCCGGCGAGGAACGCGATCACCGCTTGGCTTCACTGTGGGAACGACATTTCCTATATAAATATAATGATTTCTCACATCGATGGTATCAACCCGAACTCGCAGAGCAACGCCAATCCTCCAAGGGATGTGATCCACCGCAGCGACGCCGACAAGACCTCCTAGAACAAGAGAAGCAATGCAAGCCAACACGAACGGCGGAAGCACTACCACAATCAACTACCATAGAAGAGTTAGAACAACTTACCAGACAGAAACAACATCCACGGGAAACACGACAAGCCCAAGAGGGTCATGACATTCCCCGCGGAGAGGAGCAACACTGGCCACGGCATTCCCGAGGTGTCAAACACAGAGTCCACCTGGGAGCCGGGGCACGGACTACAATTGGCCCCGCGGAAAGAGAAACGAGTACACGGAGGACACGTCGAACTAAGAACTACATCACCCCCGTGCCCAGGAGCGTGGAGAGCAATCACGTGGAGCGAGGTTTAGGAGCCCACATCCCCACCGCGTGGAAGGAGGTGGTTAAAGGACGCGCCCCAGACACTATGGACACCTTGGTACAGCAAACTGAGTCATCCTTCACAGCCCCAGGTGCTACGCATCCCTCTTCCTGTGCTGAAATCGCACAAGGCCGAGGCATTCACGGAATAAAAGACTGGTCGACCACCTCAATACTTACAAAATCAAATGAGTTACATGGTAATGGGACCCCGTGCGATGCAGGTTTTCACACACGCCAAAGGGCCCAAATTTCTTGGCCTCGGTTTAATAGAATTCCACCTTCATCAATCTCTCTTCATTCAGAGAACTATCCATTGGCGCTCGCCTCCCACTTCATCAGGCCAGACGCATGTAAAACCGAGTTACCATCCGTTGACCGCCAAGTGGTTTCACAGAAAGTCCAAGTCCTACGTGCAAAGATTCAACCCGAAGTCCCTAAAGATAGACATACCTCGGCGAAAATTCGCAATCACCGCATTCATTGTCGGGTTAAGAGTGCGCCAAAGGATCTCGATGTTTTCCATCTCAAAGAACCCCAAGCAAGCATGGTCAGGTGTCATAAAGCAGAGAAGTATATAAACTACGGAAGCCTATATTCAAGAAGGAGAGCTCCTCCACCCATAAAGAGGAGGGAACGTATTACCGAAGCCTCAAAAGACAAAGCTACCAAGAAGGATCTCCGTTAAACGGCTGATCCAAAAGGCGTGGTGTGTAACCTCGATCACTCGGTCCACCTTAATCTGGATTGACGACGCATTTGGCCAGCGGCTTCACCCCGACAGCCTTTGGCTACAGTCCATACAGAAGCATTTAAACGAACAGTTCCTGAGGTGGCCAACTCAAATGAAATCGGATCCCGCCACAAGGGACAACACCAAATATTGCGAGTTCCATAGGGACTATGGACACGATCATTAAATCAGATAATGATCTCGAAGAGAATAGAGTACTTAATACGGCGCTGATAATTCTCCTGCTGCTTGAGGCCCCAAGATCGCCCACGAGCTCGATAATCAAACCCAAAACTAGGCCCCAACTTAACAAACCACCGCCGGCGCACGACGACTCAAAGAACAAAGAACCCCTGAGAACCAGGGGGATTCTGAGGATCGGCAGAGGGAGGAGAGTCTAGTTCACTGAAGGCTCCATTCGCAAGAAGATCGTGACAATGAATGGGGAAATATGTTAGATCCAAATCCATCGGTTCGACACGCCCATCACATTCTCTCGACGGGATTCGAGGGATGCTAACACTCTCATGACGAATCTACTGGTAGTTCGCGCACTGTGGCCAACAAAACAGTCATCGGTTTAGTTGATAACAGAGCTCACCGACATCATCTTCGGCCCGCCTCGATAGCCAGGGGTAATGGTAGTGGTGCTGAACACAATATTATAAAGTGGATTTTGTGAGTGCTACCTTGGGCTCAATCCAACTCGGGGTGCTCACCCCAGGAGCCTCGTCGTGCCAATAAACAACGTCAAAGAAGATTCTCATTGTAGACGTCATATCACTTTATTATAAGGTTGGGGGAAGACCTCACTAACGTAAAGTAATAAAGCCATCCCCCCTCCGCATACCATATAATCAAGCTTCCAACCAGCACGAGGGGTGATGTTCAGGTGAGATCAACGATAGCAGAATGCCATACGCCTCCATGAAGCAAAGAGCGGCCGATCACGCGAATAAGGATCTAGCCAGACATGCCGACGAGGTGCCCAATTGCACACCGAAGGCCTTCGGAAGAATCCAACGGTATCGGGCCGATTTATCACCCAACATCTCGGGCCATATCTACCTCCAAGCTGGTGCGAAGACCTCAAAAGCCTTTACTAAGTTTTAGGGCAGACAGAGACGCTTTCATAGCTACAAAAAGAATCATGGGATGAATCAATTCTATAGATCAACACAGTCAACACCAGCCCATCTCAAACCTGGCTGGCTAAAGCTGGCGGAGTTTTGCACCGCAAAGGCAAAGCTTACTTAACGAGGAGGGTCAAAGAAGCCTTCCGCTGGAGCGACCGGGAGGAGCATCCAGTGGCTGGCAAACGCCGCGCTCGCCAAGAAAGCAAATGGCAAGTGGCGACCAGCATCGACTTCACCCACATAAACAAAGCACGCCAGCGACAATTCTTCCCTTTGGCCGAGATCAACCTCATCGGGATGCCACCGCAGCCATGACTTCGGGCGAGTGGATGCCTTCACAACCGGGACAAGATGGGACCCGGGGATGACTAAGAGGCGCTCGTTTCATCACAAAGACAGGAACCTATTGTTGATCGGTGATGTCGTTGACTCAAGAATGCAGGAGCCACCTACCGAGATAGGAACTGATGTTCTGTATGAGAAGGGACCAGGAGGTATAAGAGACGAGAGGCGTAAATCTCACCACGTTCCCACCTTCACACCACCACCTCCAAGCGCTCAAACTTGGGTTAACATGAAGTTGGGAATCAAAGAAGCAGTTCTTCATGGTCAATCGAAAATTTGGTTTTACAGTGGAATAAATCGGGAATTGGAGGTAAATCCAGATGATTATATGGCATCGACGTCATCAACTCCAAGACAATGAATAACCACCAGTGGAAGATCACAAATGGTCGTCTCAGATTCAGTATAACGATAACGCCAACTTCCATCCAATATCTTCCAACGACAACAAGCGTGAAATAAGATCCCACCTCGAAAACGACAACCGTTCCTCCATTCTAGTAAGTCCCTGTCAGGCGTATCTCACCTGGCACTTCAACGCGACGACTTCGAACCACCACCGTCCCCAACAAAGAGATTATTTAGTCCGATCCACCACTATCACGCCACAGCCCCGCTATTGCTTATGTATATGGGCGACCCAAGAACCGGTGCTAATTTTGGCCGTAACCCATAGAATGAAGTTCATTCATTGCGGTCGATAATCGACAGAACTGAACTGATCACCAGATGAAACGAAGCGGTCAGATGAACTGAGATCCAATATCAATGGTTACTACGATACGAGCCGAGTTTGATGATCGTGACAGGTTAAAACCATAATGGTGGCATAGTTCGAATAGATCACATGAGGTTGACGTCATCGAACCCGGCTAAAGATGTTCAAACAACGATCGACTTCTACTCTGGAACTCTCCTGCATGGAGCCGAACGCTAAAGGAGCGGAGCAAGGTCTTATCCCAACTTTCCCCGGACACGAGCACCACCGCACGGATTCACACGTCAATAACGCGGTCAATACGAGGTCACACACGAGCCTCAACCCTCATTCATTTAAGTCGACCACCAGAGAATCAGCGACTCCGTACCGGTGTATCGGCAACAAGACACCGACGGCGGCCAAAGCCGAGATGATCTTTACACCGTAAATAACCGCGACTGACGAGGTGCACTGTGTTATATTAGCGTCGGCGATAACTCCGTAGCGCGAGAACTCCAGCCAACGCCGCAAAAAGCCAGCCACACTACAAAGAAGACCTCGCCAGCGACACCTATCGACACGGCTAACCCCCACCCATCTCACACGGTGGTCATCGCGTCGGAACCAGAACTGACGACCGATGGAGCCATTGGTAATATATTACGCATAAGTCACCAGACGACCGAAGAAGCGGCAATATGGCGAGAACACAGTCATCGACCACGCGGAAGCTCATAAGCAGGATTTTTCACGACCTTTCCTAAATGCATCGCAAGAGTAATAATCGAGCACGCGGGCCAGACAAGGCCACTGGGCGGCATATGCGGAATCACATTGGCTCGGTTACAGCGTGAAAGTTCTCGGCGCGTGGTACTACCGCCTCACAATACCAAAGACGCAACCGACCTAGTCAAGAAAATGCAGACCACAGAGCATCGTTAAGATTCACGCCCTATCGAACCTGATCGCCGATCATATCGCTAACATAGTTTGGGATATCGACCGCCATTGCGCGGTCGCCAAGAAATTCATAATCGCCAGCGATTACTTCACCGCTGGCGGTTGGTATTCGATGGTAACGAGGAGTAGATGATAGCGCACCTTGTGCGTGGCGAGCCATCGGCGCGCGTTTGGTATCCTGCCATTCGTATCGGATAACTGAAATGGGCTCACAACGCACCAGAGACGGCGCCGAGTTCACTTACGATATCATCTCAGCACCCAACCAATTCGACAGTCAAGTCACTATCGAACCCCGAAGTCACCAAGACCAAATTGAAGACCTTAAAGGAAATCGCAGAATACCTCCCGCAGGTATTATGGCCCACGTGATTCACACAGAGTCGCGAACCCGGGAAACCCCATTTGCCCCAGCTCGCACCGGGCTGGGATTTCCCATGAGGTTTGAATAAAGCCCCAGATCGAGTTAAAGATCAATGGAACACAATGACGAGGCCCTTCGCCCAAACTTGTAATTGACAGCGCTGAAAGCAAGTCCTGCAGTTACGCAGGACTGGCAAAAGGAAGACTACGAGGTACTACAACAAAAGTCGTCCGAAGTTATTTGGTGATTAATGAAGAAATCTCGCCGCCAAAGGAAGAACCCGCGCATGGAAAACTGCCTGACCGGGAAGGTCCTCACATCATATCTCAAGTCGTCGTCGTACTATGAGCTCCGCATGCAGGAAGGAAAATCTTTACAAAGATACAAGGTAATGCAAAGAGCATCTAAGCATTTTTACTAAAGAGTACTGGCCAGTAATAATACAACAGAGCCTTATCGAATTTTTATGTAATAAGTTGAAGGCTTCTGGGCTGGTTATTTAGTGTTAGACATTCCCAAATAAGCCAGAGAGAGGTGAGAGGAAGAGTATAATGAGAAAATTCATAGCCACTCTTTATTCCACCTGGATTACTATCTTAAAGCACCAAGTGATATTCATCGACATAATCAAGATAGTTTCTTGCTCGAAAAAAAAAAAGAAGGCAAAGGAGAAAGAGAGAATGAAAGAAGGCAAGGAAAAGAAAAAGTGAAAGAGGAGAAGAAGAAAAGGGATGGAAGGAGTTTATGCAGAAGAAACAAAAAAGGGGAGAATGAGACATGAAAAAAGATGAAAGTAAGAGAAGGAGAAAGAGGGAAGTGAAGAGAAAGAAGGATGTGATAAATGGAGAAGGACAAGTAAGAATGCACGTTTTCTCTGAAGCAAGACTCTCAAAATGGGTTAGGAATAAATATTGACTATAAAGGGGAGACTAGTGGAAAACACAACTCCCACATGTAGAAGAACAAAGAAGACCGAACCAAAATCTCCGTATGATCCGAAGACGACTTAGACTTCGACGACTATCTCACCTGCATTCCGTTACGCACTTTGAAAGTAAATATATAGCAGAGGTTTCCAATAGCAACAGTTGCTGATGGTAAGAAGGCCAAAGCACTCAAAAGTCAAATTCAACGCTCCAAATTCCCTCCATCAATCACATTAAAGACGCTCGCACTTTCCAAGAAAATCAAGTCGAATGGTCGCAGATGCAAAGAATTTTTTTTTAATCCAAACAGTCGCACGCCCTGTGGAGCCATAAAAATTACCTTGACGAGCTCATCTACTGGCGCACAGCCACGCGCTTCAGAGTCGACTAGCTCAGTTAAGACGCTAATTTCTACATCGCCACTCTGGGCCGAACACCACCAAGGTCACGCCACACTGTTTCGCAAAATTAATGACGAAGTTCATCTACTTCACAGCCACGCCGCCTCGTGGAGTCGATCGCCGTGCCACATCGCCACTCTACCGAACGCCACTGGGCGTTACAAACGCCGGAAGAGCCGTTACCACTTTACGAAGTTCATATCTACTCGCACGTGCCACGCCGCTCAGGAGGTCAGATCGCCAGTTACATCGCCACTTGGATGGAACGCCACCATAGTTACCGCGCCACGGAGCCAAGAAGCTCACTTTGACGAAAGTCTATCTACCGCGACAGCCACGCCGCTCGTGAGTCGATCGCGCCGCCGCTATCGCCACCATGAACGCCACTAAGGGCTACTACGCCATGAGCTAAGCAATACTTTGACGGTTCATCACTCGCGACAGCCACGTCAGAGTCGATCACTGGCAGACACGACGGCTGAACGCCACTACGCCGCGGCGCCACGAAGCCAAGCAACCAATTTTGACGAAGTTCACCCCATTTCGGCATTGTGCCACGCCGCTCAGAGTCGACTACCAGTTACATCGCCACTGGCCGGAACGCCGCCAGCGCCATAACGCTTAGGAGCCAAGCAACCACTTGACGAAGTTCATCCATTTCCTCGCACGTGCCACGCCGCTCTCAAGAGTCGACGCCTTCAGCTAAGACGCCACTCGGCCGAACAACGCCACTAAGGCCACCGCCACGAGCCGCAGCTTACTGACGTAGTTCGATCTACTCGCACGCTGACGTCAGAGTCATATAAGCAGAAGCATACGCCACTCTACTGAACGCCACTAAAGGCTCTGAAGGCTGCTTCTGGGGCATTACATTATGAGCCGATCGCCACGCAAGATGTGCCACGTCAATCAGTCGACACCCAGTTACATCGCCACTGCCATAGCGTCAAGCCCAGCAGCCTCGGATGAATTCGCCTAATCCGACGACAGTCACACCATCTAAGGAGCCATCTCATCAAAGTAACTCACCACGGAGCCCAAGACCACTCGACGAGCTCACTTCTAACTGTTCGCATTGACGAGCTCTTCCTAGAAGTCCACATGGACGAGCTCTGCCCAACTGCTCGCATTGACGAGCTCTTCCTAGAAGTCCACATGGACGAGCCCTGCCCAGCAGTTAACGATTGACAAGTTCGCATGGACGAGCTCTTCCCAGCAGTTCACATAGACGTGCCCCAGCACTACTGACGAAGTTCGTTTACTTCCGCATTGTGTCATCACTTAAGGAGCTACCACCGTGTGCAACTCACCAACGAAGCCCACCGATTCACAGTGGACAGTTTCGCCCAATGAGCGATTGGACGTAGCTCAATTTCAACTGCTTCGTATTGATGAAGTTTTTCCAACAGCTCGCGATTGATGAAGCTTTTTCTGTGAAGCTTAAGATGACGCAGCCTACCCAACAAACGCACGACGACTTCCCAGTCGTCGCATTGACGACCCTTCCCAAATAGCTTCACATGGACGAGTTTCTACCCAATCGTTTCGCATTGACGAGCTCTTCCTAGAAGTCCACACAGACGGCACCGCCCAGCCAGTCGCAATCGATGAGTTCACACGGACTGAGCTCCCCGCTCAGCTTCGATCGACTCAGCCTCTTCCTAAAGAGCTTCATGGACGAGTTTCGCTAACTGTTTGCCATTGATGAGCTTTAAGTCCAGATAGACGAAAGACCGCCAGTAGCTTCGTGAATTGACGAAAGTTCACATGGACGAAGCCTCGCCTAACAAGCCATACGACTTAGTTCTTCCCAAAGTTAGCTCATGGACGGAAGCCGCTTCAACCTGCTCTGAGATTGACGTAGCTCTTCCGTAGAAGTCCATATAGATCAGGCACCGCCAGCCAGTTCGCAATTTGACGGAAGTCTCACATAGACGAGCCCCGCCCAACAGCCATACGACGAGCTCTTCCAAAGCCAGCTCACATGGACGAGCTATGCTCATAACTCGTTTCGATTGGACGAGCTCTTCTGTGGTCCACATAGATCACACAGCCTTTAATAGCCTGCCGCAATCGATCAGTTCCACGGACGAGCTCGCCTAACTCGTCTCGCATTGGATCGAGCCTCTTCCTAGAAGTCCACATAGACAGTACCGCCGTAGCTCGCAATTGGATTTATTCATATGACGAGCTCCCCGCCATCAGCTCACACTGACAGCCTTCCCGCGCCACATGTGGACGAGCTTCGCCCCAACCCGCTTCTCGCATCGACGAAGCTCTTCCTAAGTCCAGATCGGCATTGCCTCAAAGAGTTGCGAATTGACGAAATTATGGACAGCCTTATCCAAATTATTCGTGGTAGACGAATCCTAACAGCCACATTAACGAAGCTCGCTAAAAAATAGTCATGCAAATCCTATGAATCAATAACTTATAATCACCGATAGATCAACGCTGAAGTTGACGAGTCATTTGTACTAAAAAGCCGTTCAAGACATGCAAGACAACCATCAAGCTCAACACTGGCCACTTAGCGACTATCAACTATTCTGTTCAAAGCCGATAAACGCGAAGAAAGCCGAAAATTACCACAAAATGCAGAACACGCACGATAAAAATGAATATTTATTAAAAGGAGAGCTATTATATGTCTCTAGCCCTAGGCCCGAATAAGTAGCGTGTACATAAAAGAAAGTCGATATCAAAGTGCGTAATGATATTGTGAACCAAAGCGCAATAGGAGAAACGACATAAAGAGGAAGGGCTTCAGCAGAGTATCCGGTTCCCGAGAATACCCCGCGGCAGTTACCTCTGCCTCCCGCTACCTGAAGATCAGCTAGGTCCAGTCCGGTAGACAGACCGGCCTTTGTCAAAAAGCGAGCCAACCTGCAGGCCCATTGAAAGATCAAGCCGTCCCTCACCGCTTAATAACATCATCCCTCCAGCAACCAAGGATATTTGGTCGGTGAAGATCCCCAAGCGAATCCGCTGAGACTCATTCAGTCAGTCCGTCGAATTTACAGCCGAGAGGTCCCCACACACGAGTCTGCCCAGGCAAAATGGGCTCGGCCCTGAGGCCTCGCCACGAGCCACAAGAGGCCAAGGCTACTTTATCACACAGACGCTCATCGTCGCACGCCAGCCCCTCTCGAGACCTGAGTTCGCTGGATGTGGACGAGCTCCTTAACTGGTCCTGGCTCAGACTTAGGAGGATCGCAGCCCATCCCGGTCCCGATCGATCACTACTGTAATCCCAGAGCTCACCCCACCCAAGCTCCGCCTCCAACCGCCGCCTGTTACTCGAACTTCATCTCTCTACTCGCCGGCACGAGCCGACACAGATGCTTTAGATCAGATTTAAGTCTCCACTCCTTCGGGCCATATCGCCGCGCCGTTTCTGCAGCCGGCCCGCCGTAAGAAAGCAGAGGTCAGCCGCCTTATAAATCCCAAGTATTTTACATGTTTTCTGCGACTTATTCCATCGGCCAGACCCTTCAAATGAGTGGCCATTCACATCAAACATGAAGTCAACATCCAACACGGTCAGAACTTAAACAGACACTCATCAGATATTAGTGGATCTACCCGAGGCAACCTCAGTGGATGTGAGCCGCAACCTCATCAATCCGCGCTGACCCCCAAGGTTAGAATCCCTAAGGACCCGGACGACTGTGACTCACACAGTTCAATATTGAAGAGCAAAGAGTTTTATCTTCGCTGTCTGATTCCTATTTCTTCTTCAACCTCACCCTTCGCTGAGGTGGTTTAGTAATTCTCCGGGCTGATTCCGCACGCAATAGGTACAACCACCAACAACCACCGACGGCCCATCTAAGAGATTTTGCCTCTACACAGCTTAGAAGCGGCGGAGAGCTCTGCGGACCACGTGAGCCCCAACATAAAGCATCGCGCCTGCCGCGCTGAGCAAGAGTAGTTTTGAGATCGCCCCACTTTCAACCACCAAACCGGCCGTCTTTTCTGGGAGCTGATTTTTTCCGCTTGACTCCCGGGTTTCCGACAAAGGCTCCAATCGACCAAAATCTTTCCTAAGAGAGTACCGCTGTGAAGCCTAATGGGAGACTCCGAAGAAGGGCCTCGCAGAACAGACCACCCCGACGGGCTGTAGAACGTCCGATTTTATCATCAGATAAGGACGAAAGTGATTACTAACACTGCATATGGTTATCATCTTCAGCACTAAGGTCAAGCTCGAGCACCGGGAAATATGAGACATGTAAATAAATATTCAACAACCCCACACGAGGCCATATAAAAACAAGAGCAAACATCAATTAAGATTATCTGGGTGGTCCAAGCCAACGGAACACCCAGAGATCATCCTATTCGAAGGATCATATTCGCTTTCACCTCACTAACAAAGCAAATAACTCCTTCCACGACCTATGGGAATAAGAAGATCACTGATCACAGAGCCTTCTGAAGGCCTCAAGAATAAAGGGTCTTTAGCCCTTGCGAAAAAGATAGAGGAGAGCGCCACTAGGACGCGAGCCCCTGTCTCAAAAGGCCAATAGGCTCCACTAAAATGCCCCCAACCCATTGGAGCGAGCTTGGCGACAAACATCAGACAGGCCAACCCTTTCATGAAGGAAAACAAAACTAAGACCATTATCAGCTACCTCAAAGAAACATACCATCCTGCCACCTTAAGCTACATAAAGGTCAAGACGCTGTGGGTCCATACCTTGACGCTGTGGGAGGTCGAGGAACGTTTCAAGAAAGGTAACCCCATACGAAGGACGAATTCCTGCAGCAACACAACATGTGAGGCTGGACGGTAGATTGGCGTAATCACCCTGCAGATATTAATTAGGTGTATTTCCTTATCCCATCCTAAGGGAAGAGAGGCGCCTGTGAACGCTGTCTAACCATTAAGGCTTCAAGCATCCTTAACTCCGCCCAACTTAACAATCAAGAGCCACTGTCATAAAGAAGAAGAAAGACCCAGACCCATAATGGGCAGCAAAAACAGCAAAACTAAACCATCCACCAACCTCACGCTCTGTCAACTCAAGAGAAACCAAAGAGGTAGAGTCACAGCGTCTGTGGGAATAAGACTAAGAAGCTACAAAAAATGCCGAAAAGACTACATTAAAAGGGTCAAATGTAGAACTCGGCAAAGAAGTATGAGATCGCAAGAGGTTGAGGACCTGGGAGAAAGACGGATGAGGAGGTTGAGTGTAAAGAAACCGAAAGAATTGAAGAGGTAGGGGAACAAGCGCCAAAACCCAAGAGTCATCATTATCACAAGACATATGACAATGACTAAGCCTTAACTAACCCAACCTCAAAACAGACACGTGAAATTGTGATCCGATGCAAGAAACGATATGCCCCCTCGCCCCACGTACACCGTACCCAAGGGTTGGGGGGCAACTGATAGGGTTTGAAAAATGGGCTTGCAGGCCCACTCACCAAGCCCAAAGAAGTGGCGCGCCCAACGCAATACCCAGCCCCCAGACAAATTTCAAACAAGGCCCTAATTCATGTGACGCCCTTACCCGAATTCGACCCGCTTTTGGCTGATCCGAACCGGAACCGGATGCCACTAAAATCACTCAAAATCACCAAAATCATCTTTGTTAAGCTGACATAAATCGGGGTGCTTCCATAAACATTTACATTTAACAAAATCCATTTACAATGTAGATTCCAAGCCTTTTCAAATGATTTACAAAATAGATGTTCGCATTTAAAATTGTTTATACAAAATATCCATATCAAAAAAGAACACATGAAATAGATGCACATGTCTGTTATTACCCGAAGATTTCTTTTTCTTTTATTACTCACGCTCCTCGATCTTGCCAACCACTATCGATCACTATCTATCACTTACCCAAGCATAAGATTGGTAAAACACGCCAAGCATTTTCACGCGCAGTGGTCATACAACCATTCCTCACTCCACAACTACTATAATTAATAATTCAGAACTTTCAATCATTTGATGATCAATATAAATACATTACATATACTTTGTTATATATATACAAATTATATAGTTCATCGATCATCCCATAAATACATTTTCATAATCAATATTTTACAATCTCAAATCAATTCAAATTTCAAGCCACAAATTCAATTTAATTTCGATATTCAATTAAATTCAAAATCAATTCAGCTTCAAATAAATTCGCTATGCTAATCAATTCGGGTTATGTCAATCACTTCAGCTTATGCCAATCAATTCAGTTATGCCCTTAACGAAATTAACCTATGTCTTCGATATATTGTGATATCGTAGTCAATGCACGGTCCTCCGCCGCAGCCTATCAAATGGTTTTATAACACGTATTCATTCCTCCGGCTGCCGCATCGGGTTATAAACAATCAAATAGTGAACACTACCGATACGGTCCCGCGGGGCTGCTGATCGGAGAGACACATCAATAGTTCGCAGTACTGCTATTTGACCCTATTGGTATACCAATCTATCCTTAATGAGAAATAAACGGTTAACATTCTATTAAGGGCGTTCAAATCCTTTATAGCAAAATATAGTACAATATGTACGCTTGTATAAATAGTTTATTTTCAATAATCATGCAATTTTTATATGCAAACATTTTCACAAACACTTTTCAAATCAATTAAATCAATTCAATATGCTTTTTAGAACAAAACATGCAAAACTTGAAACGAGGAATAGAGTTGGTAGAACAAACCTAAAAATATTTGCACTTTGATTCCCAACTTTGGAATCTCAATCACAGCTTGTCTTTTCCTCCTTCACTTATTCCAAACCATTAAAGAATAATATTATTCATGCGCACTAGTAGTTTTGGTTAGATTGATTCTCGAGTTTAATATGAGTTCCAATTTAAACATTCTATGTAGATGGATTCTGACTCACGGCTTTCCATAGAGTGTAAGAACACTAATCGGAGTTCGATCGTAGGAGTTAGGACTCAAGTTGAGGTCATACATACAACTCGAACCGACGAGCAGACCCGAACTGGACTTATTTGCCTACCACCTTGTCAAACATCTTCTGGCATTCTCAAGAATATTAATGTATTCTTGATCAATGGGCTTATAGAGTCCAAGAACACCCAAATCGGAGTTCAAACAAAGGAGATATGACCTTCCGGTTGGAGGTCGCGTGTAGTCAACTTCTCGACGAGCCGACCGAACCGACGAAAGCACCGTCGATTTGAGCACCGCTTGACGCATCATTGTTGGACGACCACGCTGGACACCATCGCTGGACGACCACTATTTGACGACCACCGCTGACACCAACGCTTGACGGCACCGCTTGGACGATCACCGTTTGACACTAACGCTTTGACGACACCGCTTGACTACCACCGCTTGGACGGTTCTTGCCGCACGCACCACCGCTTGACGCATCACCGCTAATAACACCGCTTGACGCACCAATCGCTTGACGGTACCACTATTTGATCACAATCGCTTGACGACCACCGCGCTTGACTAATAATCGCTTGACGACCATCGCTTGACGACCTCGGCTTGACGACCTATTTGACGCACCACTCACTCCATTTGATCGTTTCCTAGTAAAAAGACCATAACTTGCTCCATAGAAGTCCGAATTAAGAAATTCAAAAGCCTAACATCAAGTTCATTGATGTGATACAATTTCACAGATGACTTACTACCAAATTTTTATTTCTGATCCAAAAACCTGTTCTAAGGTACTGGCTAGTTGACCCGAACTCGACAAACCGACCGACCGTGATTTAGTTGGGCCGACTCAAAGATCATAACTTAGTCTACAGAGGTCCAAATTGAGAAATTAAAGCCTTAATATCGCAAATTGATGTGGCTACAATTTAATAGAAGGACACACTACCAACCCCTTCACTGCACCCAAAAATCAGCTCTAAGGTTCGGCTTGTCACGCACTACCACAATGTAAGGCCTTCCCATGGTTTAAAAATGGTCCAAACTTTCCCTATACGATAACTACCTAAACAATCCTTAGGGTAGAAGAATTCAAGTAGGAGAAGACCTACCTCATGGAGTTTGTCGAAATCCCGGTTCCGGTCTCTACTTGTAGCTCTGTCACTAGGAAGGACTTCCCTTCGTTTTGGCCTGAGACCTATGGTCCGATCGTCAGAAAATCTAGAGAGAGAGGGTGGTTTCCCCTCTCTAACTTTCCTTTCTATTTTTCTTTCTTATGGATCACTTTAATCAGATATTTTTTAAAAATGAGGAAGCTTCCTCCCTCTTTCCTACATGCCACATGTCATTTCCTTGATTTTTTTCCTTTTACTCATTTATTTCTCCTAATATCACTTAGACATATAAACTTATTTACAATTGACCTTTGGGCCCCCATTTTACAATTTCTATATTTTCTCTTTTTCACTTGGGTTCATTTCTGGATTCAACAATCATCTAATATATATAAAAAAATTTTTAAAAAATACCCTGCTGGCTCAATTATACCCTAATATATAATAATTTTTATTATAAAATTTTAGGGTATTTTTTGGGTGTTACAACTCTCCCTGACTTAACAAAATTTCTGTCCTCTAAATTACCTTTTATACAAAACAATGCGGATACCGTCGCCGCATCGCTTTCACTTTCCCAAAGGGCTTCGCCTTATGGTTTCCTCCACAAAGATCTTGACTAACTGAATCTTCTTATTCCGTAATTCCTTCCACTTCACAAGCCAAAAACTTTAATCGGCTCTTTCTTCATACGGGCCAACTGGGCTCAAATTTCAATTGTTCCCGAAGAGACTACATGACGGGTCTGATCGGTACCGTAGCATGGACACGTGAAACACATCATGGATCTTTTCCAAGTCCGGAGGTAAAGCCAATCCGTATGCCACCGGTCCCAATTTTCTCAATCACTTCCATAGCCAATAAATCTAGGGCTCAACTTGCCTCTTTTTCCCAAATCTCATCACCTTCTTCCAAGGCGTATACTCTCTAAAACACCTTTTCGCCGATCTCATATCGCAATATCTTTTCTTTTCATGTCGGCATATGATTGGCCTATCGCACACCTTCAATCTCTCTCAATCATTTTCACTTTTTCTTCGCCCCTTGTATCAAGTCAGCCAATCACTCTCTTTTCACTAATTCCTCATTCCAACACAATGGTGTTTTACATTTTCTCCCATATAAAGCCTCATAAGGCGCCATTCCAATACTTGATTGGAAACTATTGTTGTACACAAATTCAACTAAAGCAATGTGTTGATCCCAACTACCCTCAAGGTCGATCACACAACTCCTTAACATATCTTCCAGAATCTGGATCACTCTCTCAGATTGTCCATCCGTTTGTGGGTGGAACGTCAGATCAAATTCGCGCGCCCAAGGCCTCTTGCAATTTTCCCCAAAATTCGGCAAACCCTGATCCTGGCCTGAAATAATGGATATAGAATCCGATGTAATCAACTATTTTGATATACACCGCTTAGCTTGTCATGAATAGTCCGTTCTCACCGGGTAGGAAGTGTCGACTTAGTTAATCGATCTTACTACGACTCCAAATCGAGTCATGCTCTCCCCTCACAATGGTAACCCATCCCAACCACAAAATCCATGGTGATTCGGTCCCATTTCCACTCCTCGCATTCTAATAGGCCGCAATAATCCCGGGCGAACTTTGATGTCGCCTTTACTCTTTGACACACCAAACACTTGGCTACAAATTCGACATCTCTTTCATCCCTGACCACCCCGAATGACATTTTAAACTGATACATCTTCAGGTTACCGATTTGATAGCAAAAGATCCACTATGTGCCCCTTCAAGTATGGATTTCAAATCATTACGCCGGTACACAAACCCGATCCTTATAATACACAACACCCATTTTCGCTCACCGTGAACTCGCTTCCTTACCATTTCTAATCCGATTTATTATGGCAACAATTTTCTTTCTTTCCTTTGTGCCTCTAGCACTTGATTCAACAAACTCTCGGTCTCGCTATCGCTTCGCCACTACAAAGCATTCATCGCCATATAATGAAAATACATTCAACGTCGGCCGCTCAGACACTTTCATCAAAGCGCGCCACTACATCGCCTTTCCAAGGATAATCAATTGCGCAACATACCTTTTATCGCTCCATCCATCTCCGCTTGCCTCTCAAGTTAAGCTCTCAATGGAGGGAAATACTTAAGACTCTTATGACGGTGTAGATGAAACACTTCTCTCCATACAAATAATGTTCCAAATTTTCACGCAAATACAATTGCGCCAATTCCAAATCACGCGTGAGGTGTTCCTTTTCTATGCGGCTTCAACTCCGTCTCAAGCACAGCTACCACTTTACCCTCTTGTGCATTAGGACACATCCAAGTCCATTTAGCGACGCATCACTAAAATCACATATTCTCTACCGATCGTCGAAAGAACCTGAGCCTCTCTGCTAAGAATGCTTTCAACTTATTGAAACTTCTTTGACATTTTTCACTCCATTCATACTTTACATTTTTCTCTCGAGCAATTCACATCGGGCCGCAGTCATAGAAAACCCCTTAACGACCTTCGTAGTATCCTCGCTAGTCCCAGAAACTACGCACTGCATTACTTCTAGGTGGCTTCCATTCAACAACCACTTCTATTTTCTTGATCTACTCGGATTCCTTCTTTCGATACTATATGCCCAAGAAAGGGACACTTCTTATCTTCCAAAACTCACACTTGCTCGCTTTGCATACAAATGCTTCTTTTTCTCAAAGTCTCTAACACTACTCTAAGGTGTGTGTGTCATGACTATCCTCGATCTTTGAATACACAAGAATGCGTCGCTCTATGAACACTACGACAAACTGATCCACATACTATCGAAAAATGATTCACAGGTCCATGAACACTGGAGCATTTGTCAATCCAAACGGCACATAAGGAACTCATAATGTCCATATCAAGGTCCCAAACTCCGCCTTATGCACATCGATATCTTTAATTTCAACTGATGAGAATTCCAGATCGCAAGTCAATCTTTGAAAAGATACTGCAGACCTTTAATTGGTCAACAAATCATCAATTTCGGTAACGGATACTTATTCTTATTGTTAACTTGTTCGCTTATCTGCATCAATATTACAGCCAAAGTGTACCATCTTCTTTAACAAAAAGCACTGAGCTCCCATGGTGATACACTTGGTCTAATAAACCCTTTTCTAGTAGTTCTTGCAACCGCACTTTCACCTTGCACTTAAATGAGCCATTCGCACGTGTGTAACGGATGCCGGTGTGGCACCTGGTACAACGTCAATAGCAAACTCAATCTCCCTATGTGGGGGCAATCCTGGTAACTCTTTCGGAAACACATCCGGAAAGTCGCTAACCGTAGGGATATTGGATACACTAGGCCTTGCCTTCACCATATCAACTCACATGCTTCAAGTAGGCTTCACATCCTTTCCGTACTACTGTTCTAGCAAAGGCAAAGTGCATATCACATTAGATAGATGATTGGACTCTCTCACCGATGAAGGTTACTTCATCTTCATTCCTGTTTTTAAGGTTACTCTTTTCATTCTACAATCGACTATTGCTTGATGTCGTGACAACCACCCATCCCCAATATCACATCAAACTCCTCAAGGATAACTCAATCAAATTTCCCAAAATTCATACTCGTATTTTGATGGGACACCTCTATAGACTCTCAGTTCAATAACACTATGGCCAAGCTAGTCTGCCACCAAGATGTCATACTAAGTTTCAATTTCTTTAAATTTACCTAAGTTGGGTATGTCGCATATGTATGAATGAGTCGATCCCCGATCTATCAATGCATGCATAACAAGATTTAAAGATAGTAAAATTACCGACTATCACATCCGAGCGCCGGTATCTTCTTAATCGCTTTCACAGATATGCTCTAGCCGAGCATGACCCTCTTGCCTACCCAAAGCTTGTGTCCCTTGTCTCTGAACACTTCAAGTGATGCAACACTCTTATTGCCTTTTTGTAACACTAAAGCTGTACCCCCACCCGTGGTTCCAGAATGAACGAGCTCTAGGACAATCTCTTGCTCTATGCTCTTTGGATCCACAAATCAAACAAGCACCTGTAAGTCTCAAACATTCTCCTTTATGATTTCTCCCACAATGGGGGCAATGGGGAGTAATCTGTCCTCTAGAAGGACCTCCTGTTGTACTCGCAACTGATGGTGCTGGTAGAGTAGTATTCCTACTGGTAGCCCACACAGGTTATAAAGTTGATCGGGAACCTCATGGTCCCCTTAATTTCTTCCTTTTGTCAGTTGTTATGAAATGGATCGACCCGGATTTTTCTTTCCCCTGCCTTTATCCTTTCTCTCTCTTTTTCCTTTCTTTACTCTTTCCACATTCAATGCACATGTCACAATTTCGAGAAATCCTCATGGCAATGCTGCATATGGGCTCGACATGGTCATTAAGGCCGCCTTCAAACCTACGGCACTTTTCTTCCCACTCACAAGTATCTCAGAGCATATTTCTGCTCAACCGTGAATTCTCTTTGATATTCAGTCACACTCATATGTCTTTGCTTCGTGATTATGAAACCTCGGTCTCATGTTGTTCGTATAAATGTGACCCACATAATGCTCTCTTGGAACCCATCCAAGAAGAACTCCCATGTCACTCTCTCCGATGGTGCGGTCCCTATCACTTTAAACCCACTTTCACCGATAAGCCTCATCCTCAGTAATGAGGTCGCAGACATTCCAACTTCTCTTCGGGGCTGTGCAATGCATTTTGCACAAGCATTCGCCTCGTTCTTCGAGCCAATTTTCGGGCCATAGAAGGCTCATCCTCTTTCTTTCCCATGAAATCTACCTACGATACCTTGCCATTCTCAATGTATCGACGCTTTGAGCAACCGCACCGTTGCCCATTTCTTGCAATGCCCTAACTAGTTGTTGGAGGATACCCAAAAAGTACCTCCCCGTCACTTGTTCTGTTCATTCATTGGTGGGGCATGGGATGCTTGCCCACCTTCCACACTAGCAGGACTATTTGGGCGAGTCCCCTTGTCATCCTCGACCCTAAGGGAAGCCGAATCGTCCATGCCTATCCTATTAAGACCAAGAAGATCTACAAGTAGAGTCATTTTTCATCCTTTAAATGCAAAATGAAATGCATTAAAAGCAAACACAATTTCAAAATCATTTACAAACAATTTAAAATCATTTTGTAGAACAGCCTAAACTCTAGGCTTTGGATGATCAATAAAATTGTGACGCCCTTACCCGACCCGATTCCGCTTGGCTGATCCAACCGAGTCCGGATGCCACTAAAATCACTCAAAATCACCAAAAATCATCTCTTGCGGAAGCTATTTACAAATTGGGGTGCTCTTATAAACATTTACATTTAACAAAACTACATTTACAAATGTAGGCATCCAAGCTCTTTTCAAAAATGATTTACAAAATAGATGTTCAGTATTTAAATTGTTTATACAAAATATCCATATCAAAAAAGAACACATGAAATGAGTGCACATGTCGGAGCATACTCCGAGATTTCTTTCTTTATGACTCGACGCTCCTCGATCTTGGGTCCGCTATCGATCACTATCTATCACTGCACCCGCCATTGGTAAACAATACGCCTAAGCATTTTCATGCTTAGTGGTTCTATACAAATCCATTCTCCGCTCCAAATTAAATCAATTCATGCAATTTAATAATTCGTAATCCTTCAATCATTTCGGGGATGATCAATATAAATACATTACATATACTTTGTTATATATATACACAAATTGAGGCCATTGATCATCCCATAAATACATTTTCATAATCAATATTTCACAATCTCAAATCAATTCAAATTTGCTCACAAATTCAATTTAATTCTGACATTCAATTCAATTCTGAAAATAAATTCAGTTATGCCAATCAATTCGGTTCTGTCAATCACTTCAGTTATGCCAATCAATTCAAGTATGCCAATCAATTGCTATGCTAATCAATCTCGCTTGATGCCTTAACTAAATTAACCTACGCCTTCGATGAGGCACAGGATATCGCAGTCACCGGCACGGGGTCCCTCCGGGTCGCAGGCCAGATCAAATGGTTTTACAACACGCACGTCCCTCCGGGTCACGACCGGGTTATAAACAATCAAACATGAACACTACCGATCTACTACGGCCGGACGGAGACACATCAATATCATAGCATCGCTTATTTGACCCTATTGGTATACCAATCTATCCTTAATGCGAAATAAACGGTTAACATTCTATTATGGGCGTTCAAATCCTTTATAGCAAAATATAGTACAATATGTACGCTTGTATAAACAGTTTATTTTCAATAATCATGCAAATTTTATATGCAAACATTTCACAAACACTCTCCTTTCTCAAATCAATTAAATCAATTCAATATGCTTTAGAACAAACATGCAAAATCCTGAAACGAGGAATAGAGTTGGTAGAACAAAACCCAAAAAAATATTTGCACTTTGATTCCAATCCTTGAAATCTCACAGCTTGTCTTTTCCTCCTCTTCTTTCGCCCTATTCCAAAACCATTAAAGAATAATGTTATCTGGCGCGCACTAGTAGTTTTGGTTAGATTGATTCCTCGGAGTTTAATATGAGTTCCAATTTAAACATTCTATATGTATATGGATTCTGACTCAATGGGCTTTCCATAGAGTGCAAGAACACTCCGAATCGGAGTTCTGACGTAGGGAGTTAGGACCTTCCGAAGTCGCGGAGGTCATACACGGGGGCCAACTCGAACCGACGAAAGCAGACCCGAATTTGACGAGCTCGTCTACCACCTCGGTCAAACATCTTCTATAATTCCTCAGAATAATGTATTCTTGACTCAATGGGCTTCCATAGAGTCCAAGAACACCCAAACGTGAGTTCAACAGCGAGATATGACTCCGCTGGAGGTCATGTAGTCAACTCGACGAAATGGCTAACCCGACGTTAATCGCTTGACGAGCACCGCTTGACGCACCATTGTTGACGACCACTACCGACGACCACCGTTGGATCCACCACTCATTTGACGACCAATCGCTGACGACCACCGCTTGATGACCACCGCTTGGAGAATAATCGCTTACCATCAACGCTTGACGCACCACCGCTTGACGCATTAATCGCTGACGACCAACGCTTGACGACCTCGGCTTGACTAATCACCGCTTGACGATCACTGCTTGACAACACCGCTTGATCTAATTGCCACCGTTGATCTAATTAACGCTTGATCTAATAATCGCTTGACGACCACCGCTTTGACGACAATCGCTTGACCACCCTCGGCTTGACGACTTCGGTTTGACGACCAATCGACCCGCCTTATCGTTCGTGAAAGTAAAAAGACCATAACTTGGTCTACGTAAGTCCGACTAAGAAATTCAAAGCCTAACATCAAGTCTATTGATGTGGCTACAATTTCATAGAAGACTTTACTACCAAATTCTCTTTTATTTATGATCCAAAACCTGTTCTAAGGTACGGCTAGTTGACCCGAACCTGACAAACTCGAATCTCGACCAGATTTAGCTAATGACCTCGCAAAGGGACTTACAACTTAGTCTACAGAGGTCCAAATTGAGAAATTCAAAAGCCTAACATCAAGTAAATTGATGTGGCTACAATTTACTAGAAGGACACACTACCAAATCCCCTTCACTTCGTACCCAAAAATCAGCTCTAAGGTTCGGCTAGCTGCGCACTACCACAATGTGGCAGCTTCCCATGGTTTAAATGCAACCAAACTTTCCCCTTAAGGCCGATAACTACCCAACAATCCTTAGGGTAGAAGAAGACCAAGTAGGAGGAAGACCTACTCATGGAGTTTGTCGAAAGTCCTCAGCTCCGGCCTCTACTTTTGTAGCCCTTGTCACTAGGAAGGACTTCCCTTCGTGCTTCACTGAGACCTATGGTATCCGATCGTCAGAAATCAAGAGAGCAGGGAGCCTCTCTCTCTAACTTTCCTTTCTCTATTTTTCTTTCTTATGGATAACTCTTAATCGTATTTTTTAAAAAGGAGGAAGCTTCTCCTCTTTCCTACATGCCACATGTCATTTCCCTTTGATTTTTTCCTTACTCATTTATTTCTCCTAATATCACTTAGACATATAAACTTATTTACAATTGACCTTTGGGCCCCCATTTTACAATTTCTATATTTTCTCTTTTTCACTTGGGTTCATTTCTGGATTCAACAATCATCTAATATATATAAAAAAAATTTCCAGAAAAATACCCAAGTTGGCTCAATTATACCCTGAATATATAATAATTTTTATTATAAAAATTTTAGGGTATTTTTGGGGTGTTACACGCTAGGTCCAAAGGACGATCTTGGATGAATTAGAAGGTCTATGTCCTGCAAATCAGATCGTATTTCGCCCACACAGAAAATAGAATAACCCCTAACAAGCTATCATCCTGCCGATCCAACCAAATCTTATCAGTAAGGGAAAGAAAATAATAACACACACTCAGCTTGGATCTCCCTCCAATAAGGAAGGAAGATTATCCCAAATAAACAGCTCTTTCTAAATCCATTACCAAATCCGATATTGATAAGAAAATCCCATCCAATGGGAACAAATCCTAGTTACAGTATAACTGGTCGAACATCTACTTTAAATACATGGCCACCCCAGTGGTGAAAGGTACGCACTCTTAGACGCATACTCATATGCAAAAACATTCGGCCTCTGCGCCTTTCTCCGTAAAGAAACCGACTTAGGCATAGGAGCGGCCACCCACGCCCGCCGACCCCTCTCTTCTTGTTCCCGCAGAGGAGTGCCACGTCCGGAGCCTGCAGATCAACAGTGCCACGATCCTGCCTCAACCCAGACGATCCACGCCGCGGGTCCGTCCCACTCCCACAAACAATCCGGTCCACTCAAGAACCCCTACACGCTCCAAACTCCCGCCCGGCTTAAAAATGGCACTAATAAGTATCTCCAACAAAATGCATCTATAAATCATTTTTTTAATATCTTATTTAGTTAAAAATTTTTACTTCAAGGTATTCCTAAGGTGTATATGATACATTTTGATAGTCTTTTTGAAGAAATACTAGGAATTTATTGCTATAAATCATTAACGAACCAATACATGAATTAGAAAGGGAGGGGTTGTAGCAAGCCACTCATCCTAGCCAAAGAAGGAACCGGTTGCCCTAGCAAGTCTATGGGTGGTTTGGTTCGTTGACCTCCTTATAAAAAAAAGAGAGAGAACTAGCCATACAAGGAATAGATTGTCCAAGCAAGTCTATAGGCGACTTGGTCCCTAACTTCCTTAAAAAAAAAAAAACAAACCCTAAACCGTTATCGTCGCCTATCATGCTCCATCGATCACATGCTCTGGGCTCACACGAATTTAATCCTTCCACCATTACCGCTAGCTTCCTTGTCATTTGACAATTTCTTAATCCGACTGGACCGTTTCAAAATCTAATTATTCTCAATGTCAATGCTCAAGCACCGCTTTAAACTCACAAACACGAATTATCTTCCGCGATGGCTCCAATTCACGCCTCCTATTCGGGGTATGATTTACTTGGCTTCGTCGACGGATTAAATTTGTGTCCTTCAAAAATGATAACTCTGCCTGATGTCGCATCCCTCTCCCCCAATCCGGACCATATTCTCTAGCTCAGACAAATGAAGATTTTGGTTCCTTCCACACCACCCACCTCCACTTCGGTATCTACCTTAGTTACTTCGACTGACCCTTCATCACATCGTCGGTCAAACAACCGTGGCAGACGGTCCCATAATCGGTCTCAATAGTCCTGGACTCTACTTACCACCTAGCTCGGACAATAGCGACTAGCTCCTTTTCCATTGTCTTCGCGGCATCCAGCTCCACTGCCACAACTAGGGCAAAGTCGCTACCTCGGGCGTTGTCAAATTTATGGTATAATCGGGCACTCTACTCGATAGTGTAGTTCTCTATCTACCTCGGTACTTGTTTCTCTTTGTAACGCTCCTTCCCCTTAGCTGAGGTAGGAGAGGGGACGTCACACGGAACTAAGTTTTCTTAACCTGATTTTCTGACATTAGTGAGCCCACTTCAATCATAAATTCATAATTGACATGAACTTGTAATACTACCAATGTAGTGGTGTTTAAATGTTCCTGTACATAAATTCCTGAGTCCCATTTGCTTGTACTTATACAAGTTCCACTATTATCAAAATATTACATTTACATTACAAAAACAAAATCAAAGACCTACATCAGAAAGACTCTTAATGTTGTGTTGGTTCTGGCGAATGTGGAATGTCTCTGACGATCTCTACAGTACCTACACAGATGAAACACCCGTGCTATGCTTATAGCTTAGTGGGAAAATAGATAACATATATGACCACATGTAGTGGTTCTCAATTACAGTATACCTATAACATAATCCATATATAAGAGTTTTCACATCTCCCGTAGGAGTATATAACATAAATCTTGTAACAGAAAGTACCTGTAGGTACACTACTGAACATAACTGAATTACTTTTATTTCATATCATTCATGTACACAACATATAAGTATTTGCCTGCATCGATCGGTAACAATGAATGAGAGGACACAACAGAATAGGTACCCGAAGGTATGGTACAGTACTGAACAGAGGTGTCGAAGTACAATACGTACCTACCCACGTAACAGAGGTGTTGTAACACTATGTAGAAGTGTCGTAACACTATGTAGGAGTGTCGTAACACTGAATAGAGAGTGTCGAAGCACTAAACAGAGAGTGCCAAAGCACTAATCAGAGAGTGTTGAAGCATTAATCAGAGGTGCCTATTCATTCACTATTTGGTCTAAGGCTGTCATACAATTATATGTGTTTCAGAGCTTGTTATATTATTCTTACTCACATTATTGTATTTGGATAACACACACAATTAAGCGGCAAGAAAACAAAATCTGCTCATAAACAGGTTCGCCGAGGCAACGAGGTTCAGAACATTTCACATATAACTTGTATACATGTACGGACCCTTTCATTCATTTGTTAGGATCCCACATTAATCTAATTGATGGTTTTTAGAATTAATAGAAGACAGGAACAAAAATAGGACTTTAGGTTCGCTTAGGCGAGGACTAATGCCAAGGCGGAGCAACCCAAGCCGAGGCGTAGTAGAGACTGGCAACCCACACCAGGTGATTTCCAAACAAAATAGAACCAAACCAAAACAAACCTCAAAACTGACTTAAACCAACCAAAAACACATTTATAATGAGAGTTAGGGTTTTCCTAACCCACACATAAACAAAGAAATGAGTTAGGATAGTTTCCTAACTAACGAATAGAAGAGTTCCATATAAAAGTTCCATACCTAGATTTCTTGAACTTCCCAACCAAGCTTCCTTTCTTCTTACTTGTACAAGGATAAATCTCCAAAAGATGGAGAGAAATCACAAAAAATGGCTCTTCTCCCTCAAACTCATATACCCTAGTGCTCCTAAAACCAAAAGCTAGAAAAATGGGAAAAATTCCCCTTCTCTAGCCAAGTTATTGTCTTTATCTCATTTGGCTTAATTTTTAGCCCTTTCATTTTAGTACTTCTTCTTTATCCCATTTGCAAATCAACTTATCATATTTCTACTTTAACATATAACCTTCTTATCTTATGTCCTTTGAGTCCTCATTTCACAAATTACCATTTTACCCTTTTTTACTTCTTTATTATTTTCGGTTATATCCTTTTTCACATTTAGTACTTAAATTTTTGACAAATACAAATTTAACTTATATTATACCATTAAACTGTAATAACTACTAAGGTATAATTTGGGATGTTACACTCTTCATCCCACCCCTACCCGAGCTCCATGCGCCTTTACTGCACCCTATACCCACACCACAGTCCATTACCCTAATTCTGGTAATTCTTCGGATTGGGCCTTTGATTCGGGTGCCTCTCACCATGTGACCGCAGATCTTGTTGCCTTGGCCCTTCATGAGCCGTACATTGCCTCTAACAGTGTTATTATTGGTGATGGTAGAGGTTTATTTATTGCTAACATTGGCTCTTTCACCCTTCCCTCTCTACCTACTCCCTTATTATTTACCAATGTGTTACATGTGTCTACCATGTCTAAGAACCTTATTTCGGTCTCTGCCCTTTGTGCCGATAACCGTCCTATTTTTTTACTCTTTCTTTCAGGTGCAGGATTGTCACTCGAGGGTTACTCTAGTTCGTGGCCAATGTAGTGACGGTGTCTATTACTAACTTTGATGGCGTGCTGATGTCACGACATTGCTAACCTGGTGTCGCCATTATTGGTTAGCAGTTCATCTCGACCACCTGGGTCGACATGTCGCGACATTGTCATGATGTCGCGGATATCAATCTTGATGTTCTGAAGCCCTCTATCAATGTCTTGGCTAATGTCGCGACATTGCTAGTCCGATGTTGTGACATTGAGTCGGGTGTCACCACTCGCTGTTTTTTAGTCCTACGTCTTCACCGTTAAGGCTTTATTCCCGATGCGCGCCACAATGTTTGCGGGTGATGTCGCCATATCGTCAACCGATAATACCACTTGAAAATTCATCGATGTCACGGCTACGAGTTGTGATGTCGTGACATTGGTTTGGTGTCGCAACAATGTCGTGATGATGTCGGAACATTGACATATCTTTGCCTTCCTCTCTTCAGCTGATGTTGCGGCTATGTCGCAACATTGTGGTAGTGTGAAGACCTTCTCCACATAGTGTCGTGACATTGGAAATCTGATGTCGCGACATTGGCCATTTTCTGCACAATGCTGATTTATGCTCTTTTTCTGTTGAATTCTGCTTCTTTTCCTTAATTTCATGTAAAACATAAATCTGGGTGAAAGCTTCATAATTTTACATTAAACTAAACTTTTAAGCTTGAAATATACTTGACAAATATGCTTAAAAATAGATGAGGTTGAGACTAATCAAACTCCCCTAAACTTAAAGTTTTGCTTGTCCTTAAACAAAGAAAATGCTATTTGTTTGTCCTCAAATAATAAAATTTTATTTTTAAGGACATTTTTCACTTTAATCATCTTATCAATCATATCAGCATTTAAGCCTTAGTAGTATTTTAGTTGTGACATCAATTCTAATTAAGCTTCATTTTAAGAATCCTAAAAATTTTCAATTTAGATCATTCAATACAACATATAATTCATTGTTAATAAACAGATATAGTTCTTGACTATGTAAGTGTATGTTTGTCTTCCCTTTATGACTAATTTGCAGATTAGTTAGCTTTATGAGAATCACTATGCAGAATGGTATTCTTTCAGAGCAATTTAAGTCCCATAGGCTTGTTGGTCATATAATTCTCCACTAATGTAGGCATTACACAACCTTTAGAATCAAATAGGACTTTTGATTAGGGTATTTGGGTAGATAACTGGACGTTTAAGGCTTAATTTTACCCAGACTGCATACATTTTCTCAACATTTTGCCTTCACTACTCATCCTATTTTTTTGTTAAACTAGCCTTTCAAGCACCACCAAACTTGTTCTGGTGCATTTTTCTGTATTTTCTCCTCTATGGCTTTTTCTTTTCCACTGCTATTTTCAATTATGCTCCAGAAGCTCTTTTATGTTATTTTGTTTTAGGTTTGGAATATTGCAATGTTTTATCTTTTTAAGATTTCTATTACCCCTTAAACAAGCTTTAGGTCAGTCACTCCTATACTAGTTGGCATTAGGGTACCAAGTGTAGAACGCCATTAAGACTTAATCACATAAAAGGTGCTACAAGGTAAAACTCACTCTCCTTTAAGTCGTCATTCTTTTCACTCAATTTTGTCATGGGCACCCCTCTTAGTACAACTTTCCTCAATTGTTTTCCTTTCACATCCTTATTCTCCTCATTCATTTCAATTCAAATTTGTACTCCCTCAAACTTATCCTCTTGATCATTTTTGCTATTTTCATATGCGCTTTAAAATCTGTGGTTCTTTCACAGAAGGTGAGACTTAAGGAAGGTTTAAAGTTATTCTTTGTGGCTCTGGTGATGAAACTGGTATTAGGCTCAAAATAGGCACTAAGGTATATGCATATAGCATATCAAATGGTAGGCTTTTTGAAAGGCTCAAACTGTTTAAAGATGACCTAAATCACTTCCTGTTGATTGCAATGCCTAGGATTTCACCTTGAATAATAATACATCAAGTTCTAGGACCTTTTTATATTTGCTAATAGTAAGTTCCATAAAATGTTCCTAACCCAAGCACAATCAGTATTCAAGGTACTTAAGACCAATATGTTAATTTAGTCATTTTTTAAACTTTACTGTTCAATTTGATTAGAATTAATAGCCTTATTAGCTTTGATTTTAATTTTAGTTTTTCAAAATCTAAAAATTTAGCTTATCTATCCATGGCATCACAACCTTAAAAACCCGCTTCAATTTTCTCTATTTGTATTTCAGTTTTTCTTTGTTTGCTTGAAAACATATTGTTGTGTTATTGTTCAACTTTGCATTCAATTTAATTACTCGTTCCAGCTTCATTTGATCAACAACAATAACATCAACATCTCAACAAATTTCTCACAGTCATCAAACAAGCAATCACAGCTCTCTTCAGAAAATATGCAACAAACATCCAAAAATTTTCAATCACAATTCAACTCTGCAGCATTCTTACATTCAACATACTGAATTCTCATTTATTCAGAAAAACAAACACAAGCTCATATTTATTATAGATCTTAGACATGTAAAATTAAAAGAAAATAAGAAGAATAAGAAAATTCTGCACACAAAATTTAGAAACTACCTTTTTATTTATAGAGAGAAGAATTACAATGTATGGATTACAAGATAGAGCAATACAAAGAAAGATAAAGAGAGATGGAGGGATAGAGAAAGAGAGCTTTTTTTTTTTTTTTTTTTTTTTTTTCTTTGGGATTTTGAGGGCTTGAGATTGACAGGTTCAAACTTATAGCTGACATTAGAGGGAGTGAATTTAGGGGTTGAGGGTTCCTGTTTTCTAGTTGAGCCACTTCCTTCCTTGTCAAAGAGATACCATTCTTGTGTTCGAATGTGCTGCTTGATGAGCCTATTTTGCTCGCCCAATAGAATTCGTGATTGCTCAAATCACCCCGGCTTCGATACATTTTTATCAGATTGGAATTTACTTGATTTATACTATAGTCCAAAGTTTATCTCTATATCCTAGAGATTGCTCTAATTTCTCATATCTCTTCAGGATTAATGCCTCAATCTCCTTTTGGTATTCTTTATAGAGATATCCAAAGGCTTCTGCTTTCTAGAACAGATTTTTTTTCCAACTATTTTTCCCTGATCTCTCATTAGTTGATCATTTACAAATGCCCTCTCCCTTTCTTTCAGCTAAGCCCTTAGGGCTTTATCCCTCTTTGTCAATTCTTCTCTCCACTCCTCATCCCTCTGTTGAAGAAGTGCTGCTAGACTCTCTTCTCTTTTCTTGTCCTCTATGGCCAGATTGTTATCCCTCCATCTCAGCTCTTCCTTGAGTTGTTCACTTCTTCTCTTCATTTCTTCTCCCATCTTTGTTTGTAGAGAGAACAACTCAAAATTGCCGCTCTCTTGCTCTTCTGCTCCTCTCTTCGCTCTTTCTGCTCTGTTCTGAACAGGCACTATTTCTTCAGCACTGGGGGAGAGCACTGGTTGCTTTGGGTAGTCTTCGAAACCCCCTCCTTCTTCAGTTTCTAACTCTTCCTCAACTGCAAGGGTTGCCTCCCTTGGCAGTTCTGTAATTGCTCTCTTTCTCTTTCTTGCTCTCTCTACCTCTTCACCTTTTGTCGGAGTTTTTAGGACTCCAGTGAGAGTAAGAGGAGAGGCTCTTAGGCACTTTTCCTCTATCTCTTTGAATGTTACACCTCCCTTGATGCACATAAGAGTGATCAAGGTAGGGTAGGGGATGTTCCCTGAGAAGTTGTTCTCAGCGTAGTCCAGAATGGGCTGTTTCACTATCTTCCCCACATTCAAACAACACCCCTTGACCAGTGCATACAAGAGTATGGCATGGTCTTGTCTCACAATTGAGACATGCTTTGAGGGGGTGAGAACAGAGTTGAAAAAATAGAAACATACCTTATTCGCCTCAGTCAAATAACCTCTATCGATGTAGGCATTACAAATGGTTTTAGTCCTCTGCCATTGTCCCAAAACATTTTTCTAGCTCTCTAACGATTTCTTCGAACCTCGGCCTCTCCTGGAGCTGGTCATACTCTACGCACTCGCTCACTGGTCTCACATTCAGAAGTTGGGAGATGGCCTTTTCCCCAAAAGGGATCCATCTCCCCCTGACATAGCACGTCAAAGTTCTTCCGCTCACCCGTGACGCGCAAAACTCTTTAACGAGCCCTTACCCGGCTCCCTATGTCGGGCTCACCTTCTTTCCAAGCTCATGTCATTTCCTCCCTAATGGCGATACAATCGCTTAGTTCTTCCTCCACAAACCCTCGCCGATGATTTTGGAACGCTTTTGCTCCCTTGTCGGAGTAGAAGGTTTTGGTTTCTCCTTCTTCCATTATAATCTCTACTGCCTTTTCTCTCCTCACTCCTCCTCAGAGCGCCTGTGTTCTACTCGTTGCTCGCTCTCTCTCCCAATACTCACGCGATGTTTCCCAAAACTTCTTCTAGGGTTGGAGAGTTAGGGTTCGGCATGGTTTAGCTTTTTGAAGAAATTTGAAAATGGTAGGGCTCGAAAGTTTGAGAGATTATGTTTGAGAATGAAAAATTCTCGAAGTGTTCCTTTTATAGGTGGGCTGCCCTAACTATAATGTTGCGACATTAGAGTTATGTTCTAAGTAACTCAATGAAATGTCACAACATTAGAGTTTTGATGTTGCGACGATGTCGCAAGTGATGTCTGACACGCTTAGATTTCTAATCGATTTCACCTTAATGTCGCGATTGAGGTGCTCGGCTGTCGAGACATTGAAATTTCTATGTCGGTTACTGCTTTTTAGGTTTTCAAGTCACTTTTCTCGGGATGTCGTGGATTTTCTTTCAAGGCGCCTCGTGTTGCTCTTCTATAAATGCGATGTTACAACATTGACATGTTGATGTCGCGACATTAGGGAAAATTGTTGGAACCAGTGTCGCGACATTGCTGTCGATGTTGCGACATTGAGAAGGAGTTTTCTTCTTTCAAGTAGAAATTTTTTACTTGTTTTCCCTATTTTATGTCTGCAATTTCAGTTTATTGCTCGTGAATATAAGTCTATCAATATTGAAAAAAAAATCTCAATTCAAGCATGACTAGTCACACTTAGACTTTCAATTCAATTAATTTAGCATATATTCATTGTATTGCAGAAATTTTCACACAACTATTCAACAAAGGGACAATGAAGCTACTATGTAATTTCCAACTCAGATAAATTACACTCCATCAAACTTAGTATATGCATCATTTTCATATAGAACAAGTAATAGCGACTCCCTTTGTAGTTAACCCGCATAACTCAACTGCTGGAGATGCTTCAAACACCTTCATATCCTTGTAGCTTCATTATCCCTATTCAAGATATTGTGATTAAATAAATTGCAAATAAATTTAACAAAACTACTTCTACTTCTAAACTATTCAAAACACACTTAATTGAACAAAATCACACTAAAGAAAATGGAAATTGCCTTTCTTAAGTTGCTCTCCCAAGTAATCATTTTTATGTCTTTAAATAAACATTGTCAGAAGGGGTTCTTATTTAAGAATTCTATTGATCTCTTCAAATATGGACTTTTCTTCATTTGCTCTTCCTCATAGGTAATGCTTAAGCCTCTGACCATTTACTTTGAATTCATCTCTAGAATTGGTATTTAGTGTCACTACTCCAAAAGGAGTAACTGCAATTACTGTGTATGGACCACTCCACCTTGACTTGAGTTTTCCTAGAAAAATTTTTAGCTTGGAATTGTACAGTAGGACTAGCTCTCCTACTCTTAACTCTTTCCTAAGAATCTTTTGATCATGACACTTTTTAGTCTTTTCTTTATAGATTCTAGCATTATCATAAGCTTCATTTCTCAACTCTTTCAGTTCATTCATTTGGAGTAGTCTCTTCTCTTTAGCAGCTTTGAAATCACAGTTCATTTTCTTGATGGCCCACATAGATTTATATTCAAGCTCAAGAGAGAGATGACAAGGTTTTCCAAATACTATCCTGTATAGGGACATTCCAATAGGAGATTTATAAGCAGTCCTGTAAGCCCACAGTACATCATCTAGCTTGATTGACCAGTCTTTCCTATTGGTGCTTACTCTCTTTTCTAATATTTTCTTTATCTCCCTATTGGATATTTCTGCTTATCCATTTGATTGAGGGTGATAAGCCAATCCCATAACATGTCTGATTCCATATCTGCTCATGAGTTTTGCAACATCACTGATGATTGTCCATGGGGCTCCAAATTTGCTCAAGATATTTCTTTGAATCAACCCCACTACAATGTTGACAACATTCCTTGGACAAGCTATAGCTTCCACCCATTTGGATATATAGTCCACAGCTAGGAGAATGTATTGATTTCCAAATGAGGGTGGGAAAGGTCCCATAAAATCTATCCCCCATACATAAAAAATCTGCACAACCAAGATTCCCTTTAGGGGCATTTCATCTCTTTTGTTTATATTGCCCATTCTCTAACATCTATCACAATGTTTAACCCATTCAACACAGTCTCTGAATAGAGTAGGCTAGTAAAAACTTGATTGGAGAATTTTCTAGGCGGTTCTTTCTATTGCAAAGTGTCCTCCATATGGTGATGCATGACATTGATCAATTATTCCACCTTGCTCTTCTGGCACACATCTTCTGTTGATATGATCTGTCCCTCTTCTAAGCAATAGTGGGTCATTCCATATATATATACTCTGGCATCAGTTCTCAGCTTTCTTTTATGTTGGTAACTGAAATCTGGTGGCATGATTCCACAAGCTAAATAATTAACAATATCAACATACCAGGGTAATTGGACTAACACTTGAAAAAGCTGCTCATCAGGGAAATTTTCTTCTGTATTTGTCCCTCTTTCCTCTTCAGTAGGTTTTTCTATTCTTGACAAGTGATCAGCAATCACATTGTCACTTCCTTCATGTCCTTGATTTCTAAATCAAATTCTTGTAGCAGTAGTACCCATTTGATTAGTCTTGGTTTGACATCTTTCTTTGCCATTAGATACTTAATCATTGCATGTCAGTGTGTATGATGACATGGGACCCCAAAATATATGGTCTAAAATTTTCACAAGCAAACACCATTGCTAGCATCTCATTTTCTGTAGTTGAGTAGTTATCTTATGCCTCATTGAAGGTTTTGCTAACATAGTATATTACTCTGAAAATTTTCTCTGTTCTTTGTCCCAAAAATGCTCTCATTGCATAGTCACTAGCATCACACATGATTTCAAACTCTTTGTTCTAGTCTGGTGTTGCCATGATGGGAGCTATAACCAATATGGATTTAATTTCTTCAAATGCAAACCTGCATGATTCATCAAAGTCAAACTTTGCATCATTTTCCAATAGTTTGCATAATGGTCTAGAAATTTTTGAGAAGTCCTTTATAAATCGTCTGTAAAATCCAGCATGTCCTAGGAAACTTTTTATCCCTTTTACTGTTGTAGGTGGCAGTAGTGTAACTCCCCAAAAATACCCTAGAATTTTTATAATAATTTATTATATATTCTGGGTATAAATTGAGCCAAACTTGGGGTTTTCTAAGAAAACTGATAAATTGTGAAAAGTGAAATGAATATGTGAGCATATGATTAAATATTATATGCCAAAATGAGAAATTGATTGAACCTGAAAATAAACCCAAGTGAAAAAGGGCAAATTTGGAAATTGTAAAATGAGGACCTAAGGGTCAAATGATAAGCTTAAATGCTAATGTGAAATAAATGATAAGGAATAAAAATAAGGAGACTAGTGTTTTAAGGAGAAATGGAAATGGGATTTAATGGAGAAATCCAAACATGGCCTTATAATGGATAAGTGATATTAGACCACATTTGGTCTTAGAAATCTCCCACTTGTGCAAAAACGTTTTTGAGAGAGTGGGAGAGGAGAAAAAGCTAGATCGGTGTGAATCTCTCCATGTTTTTGCAAGATTTTGCAAGATTGTTGAAGAAGAAGGCTAGGGCTTCAAGTGCAAAGAGATTCAAGGTATGAACCTAAACCCTAGAAAGTTGTATTTGATGTTTGGGTTAGAAAACCCTGTCCATCCATGGGTTTTGCTTATGGTTGGTCTAGGATGTCTTTGGTAGTGATTTCTAGAGTTTCTTTTTTATTTTAGGGTGATTTTGGAGAAAAATCGCAAAAGTGCAAAAAATGGAAAATCTGGGCATTATCAGGCTTCTACGCCGCAGCGTAGGGAACTCACGCTCGCAGCTGAGGCTAAGGAACCCACGCTGCACAGACCTATGCCATATGGATACCATCACAGGAGGGCCGAGGTGCCAAAATGGCACTCGGTACGCCTACTCAAGGCAGCGACCGCTCACAATGAGCATTTTTTTTGGATTTTTTGTTCACGAGCACCTCGTATTCGTACACAGATAGTATAGGAACCCTAATAAATTACTAATGGGGGTTCAAATAAGAATGAAACTAAGTGAAAAACGCACCGTACCTCGCCGCCTCGACGAAGCGAATTAAGAGTGATAATTGTTTACCCACTAAAAGTGGCAGGGCATGTTTGACTAGGGGTCAGAAGATCACCTAACTTTCTAGGACCGAGATCGAAGAAAGAAAACGAGAACCAACAATTTTCGCTAGTTCTTCTAATTCTATTCATTCAAGTATTGTTAGTTCTTGTTCATCGTGAATATATTCATATATTTCAGTGTTTGGTAGTTTATTAAATAAACTTGAAATGAGTATATGGAATGAGTATATATTTGAAATGATATTACAAAAGGGCATATGGATTTGAAAATGTGATATTTGAAATGTCTGACAATTAATTACATGTGAGTGATTATTTGAATTGATCAATTCTTGACATCTTGAATTGAATCGATATACCGAATGACTAACATGACGGGATACACCAATTGACATTCGTCATGATGGTGTATGGCATTGTTAAAATGTCCCACTTGGTGGGATGCACCAATTCCAAGATTCCCGTCATGATGTGGCGATGGTATTTTTAAATGACCACATGGTGGATGCACCTAATCGATTATCTGGTCATAATGGAAACTGAAATTGTTAAATGTAAAGCACATTACCAAATGACAAAAGGAGTGGATTCCACCGAACTAAATCCGCTTCATGAATGTGAATTGTATAAACAAAGTGAAATAAATAAACTTTATGAGTGAAAATGAGATTTGTAACCAACACGCCCCAAGAGTATATGTTCAATCTCGCGATTTGAGTTGTACCGATTGGTTGCATGTGAAAATGCATATTTTGATATGATCAATGATTTGTAAAGGAAAGCATGTGAAATGAATAAGCATGAGTATAATTTGGATATAAAGGCATGGTTTGATAAATGCATGCCGAGTTAAACCGAAAATTGGAATATAATCGTATAGAACCACTAAACATGAAAATGCTTAGCGTAGCTTTATCTATGCAATGTGTTTCAGTAAACAAAAGAAGGCAAGATCAAGAAGCGTAGAGTCACAGAGAAAGTTGCGGCGTATAAGTATATAGCCCATCATATGCATACTATTCTTTTGTAAAGGCACGATACGCCATTTTTGTAAATGTATTGTGTAAAAGTAAATGTTTATGGGCCTACCATTTGAAACAGCTTCCGCGTAATTGAAAACTCTAAAATGAAATGACATAAATAAAATGTTTTGATAAGATAAATGGAAAACGGCCGAGGTAATCGGGCTCGGTTCAATTTCGCCATTTAGTCGGGCCGGGGATTCGGCTGAAAACACTTTGAAAAAAACAACAAATAAAAAGTAAACAAAAAGAATTAAACGAAATATCCCCGAACCCGCTCTCAACCGGTCCGTGCCTAATCTCAAAAAGGGTGCTACAAGTAGAGTTTTTGATGATTTAAACTTTAGCTTGGTCAATCCTAGCCTAGCCAGAGAAATTTCAGGTCCCAAGACAATTCCTTCCGTTACCATGAAATGACATTCTACCCGAGCTAAATTTGTCTTGACACCTCTCGAAGTATAGTTCTAAATTTTTTCGTGCAATGCTCAAAATCGATCCATAAACTAAGAAGTTTATCCATAAAATTTCCATAGCCTCTTCCACCAAACCTGAGAACATGGACATCATACACCTTTGGAAGGTGGCAGGAGCATTACATAATTCAAATGGCATCCTTCTAAAAGCAAAGGTGTCATAAGGACATGTAAAAGTAGTTTTCTGTTGGTCCTCAGGGGCTATGGAAATTTGATTATAACCAGAATATCCATCAAGAAAACAGAAGTAAGGGTGTCTAGCTAACCTGTCCAGCATTTGATCAATAAAGGGCAAAGGATAGTGATCCTTTCTAGTTGATGTGTTCAGTTTTCTGTAATCAATGCACACCCTCCATCATGTCATAGTTCTTGTTGGAATCAATTCATTTTTCTCATTTCCGATGACTGTGAATCCACCATTTTTGGGAACCACATGAACTAGGCTCACCTAAGGCTTGTTTGAGATTGCATAGAGAAATCCTGCATTTAGCCATTTTAATACCTCATTTCTGAAAACTTCTTTCATCACTGGGTTCAGTCTTCTCTGATGTTCAATTTATGCTTTTGCATTCTCCTCCAGGAGGATTTTATGCATGCAAATTGAAGGATTGATCCCTTTCAAGTCTTGCATCGACTCAAGCAATGGCTTTATATTTCCTAAGAATTTGACCGTCGCTTCATTTTCTACTGTCAAGTCAGCTGCTATGATTACAGGTTGTGCTCTTTCAGCTACTAAGAAGGCATATTTTAGTTGTTTGGGTAATTCCTTAAGAATTAGCCTTTCAAAACTTTTTACCACTTCTTGTCCCTTCTCTTCAATGCCACTTGACTTTTATGCACTGATTTCTTTTAGACTGAGTACTGTTTCTCTAATTTCAAAGCTGGAATTCAGATATTCAACATCATGAGCCTTAATATACTGGAAATTCACCTCATTCTCATTCATTGAATTTTGGTTTTTACAATCATTGATTAGTTCAGGACTGATGGGAACAAATTGTTCTACAATCTTACTTTTAGCATTGTCAGAATCAGATTGTTTCAGGCTTTAATTCAGGTTGAAATGTACTGCTTCATCTCCCACTCTAAGAGTGAGTTCTCCTTTCTTAATATCCATCAAGGCGCCCCGTGGCGTGAAATGGCTTCCTGCCAAAGAGGGACTTGTGTGTCTTCTTCCATGTTCACATTATTAAAGTCCATTGCGGAAAAATAAATTTTCCCACCTTGATGAGTATGATCTTCAAGGACTCCCTAGCCGAGCCGTAGTCCCATCTACCATCCGTAGGTCATAGTCGTAGAGTAAGCCCTCAAACCCGCCCTTCACTATAGATGGGCATCAAGTCGATGTCGCCTGAATCACATAAAGCCTTCCCAAATTTAAAATTCCCTATGGTGTAAGGGATGGTGAAACTACCCGGATCCTGCATCTTCAAAGGTAAATTCTTCTCACCATCGTGACTGCAGGCTGTCAAGCTCACCAATTCTTCCAAAGAAATCTCTTATTCTTAATGTAATATCCTTCGTAAACTTCAGATAATTAGAAGGCCCGAGCTACTGCCTCAAGAAAGTTATGTTTATCTCTAACTTCTTGAACATGTCCAAGAATTTAGAGAACTGCTCTTCCATCTTTGCTCTTTGCAGCCTTTGAGGAAATGGAACAGAGGGCATATATGCTTGCACCTCCTCTTTCTTCTTCAAGTTTCTTTCCTCTACTGGTTGTTCTTGCTGCACCTTTTTCTTTTTGCTCTTTTCAATCTTTTCTGAACTATCCAACTTGATTTTTTCTTCAATTTCTGCTTGCTTTTCTTTCTTAGTCTTCCTCTTTTCATCTTATTTTCTCTTTTCAAACTCTCTACCACTCCTTAGAGTCACTACCATACAGTCCTTAGAATTCTTCTTGGTATCACTTGGGAAGACATCCTTTGACTGGTTCTGCATTGCTAGGGCCAACTGCCCCACTTGTGTCTCCAGATTTTTTAGAGATTCATTTGTATTACTAAAACATGCGAGAGCTGCCCGGGAATGCCGCTTAGCTCGGCTTGAAAATTTTGTTCATGAATGTTCAACAGTCTTTTGTTCTCTCCCATGAAGCTCAACATCTGCTCTTTAAAAGACTAGGACCTCATTTGACCTTGATTCTCAACTCCCTGGCTGTTCTGCTGCTGTTATCCTTGGAACCCATGTGGAGTAAACTATTGTTGATAGTTCTGCATAAGGCTTTAGCCTTGTTGTGCTCCACCTCCATATGAGAAATTCTCATGGTTCCTTAATGCTGGTGTGTAGTGAGTTGGAAGGTTGGTGTTGGGATTGAAATTGTAACTTCTGTTTCTACCCACAAACTGAGCCTACTCCGCCGACAGGGACCCTCATGAGCAAGTCGTCCCCATCGGTTGATACTTTATGCTCATTTCCTTCCTTTCCCTTCATGCATTTGAATGCATTCTTCTATCTTGGTTTCCCAACTTGTTCATCAATGCATTAAGCTTTGCCTCTATAACAGTCATCCTATTCAGCTCTATTCTACCACCTCCTCTCAGTCTGCTGCTGCTCCTTGAAGTCTCAAATGGAGCTCTATAGTTTCTTTTGGCCAAATTTTCAATAAAATTTGATTTGGCCTCTTGTCGCTTTCTCTTAAAATGCTCCCGGCCCGAGAGCTGCATCTATGATCCCCTTGGAGGTGTAATTCATGACACTGTGTGGTCAGATCAATGCCATGCATTGGGCATCTCTTCAACAATCTCTTGTATCTTTCCCAGGCATTATAAAGGCTTTCATCTTCTCCTTACTTGAACACAATAATCTCTCATCTCCTCTCTAAAGTGAGAGCAAGAGGGAAAAATCTACTAATGTATGCCTCCACCAGCTCCTCCCAGTTGTTCACTGATCCATAAGGTAGTGACTCAAACCAAGTTGTTGCCCATCTCGGTGAAAATGGAAGAGTGCCTTTATCACCGGTCTGCCCCATTCAGTTTCATGGTGTTGGCCATTCTCATAAATTTACCCATATGCTCATTAGGGTCTTCACTGGGATGACCAGTATATTGATGTTGCTACACCATTGTGATAAGAGCCGGTTTCAACTCAAAGTTGTTGACCTCTATAGCAGGCTACCTCATGGCAAAATATTCATCTCTGATGACTAGTCTCCAGAAATCTTCCATCGTCCTCTGCTTTTGTGGTCTCTCAATTGCCAAAGTTGGGATGTTCTGATGTGTTTCTTGTTGCTCTTGCCATAGTACATTGATTGACACTTCTTACTTTCTTCAAATTTCTCAGTGTCGTCTCCCGATTTAGTGCAGTGGCGTGATTTTATACGGTTTTACGTGCGTACTTGATAAATTCTGAAATGGAAATACACTTTGAATCAGTGAACCAATGAATAATAAATATATTATGATATGCTTTCATAAAGATCGGTAAGCTAAGTCGACTCACGCATTTAAAACTATTTTTGAAATTTTTTTATAAAAGTTAAAAGAAAAATGTCCAAACTAGCAATTTTCTCTTTGGTAAGAATATTGATCTTTAAAATTTACTTTCATTTCAATCTCCGACAACGACACCAAAAACTTGATTGACTGACTTTGATTTTATCAACATAGACCAAAAACTGACCGAGTTATAGCATAACAACCAGAAATTATTCAATCCCCAATAGTCATGCAGAACTGACGATTGAATATATATAAAGTCCCCATTTAACATTTGAAGTAATAACTTGCAATTTTAAATTGGTTTTGGTCTAAATCATTTGCCAAGTGCAGGTCATACAAGTAATAACGTGGATTTTAAGTCCAGATATCATTCCCACGAGGATTGATTAAGAAAATTTAAGATTAACTACCCTCGCTACTCAGGAATCTTCACTATTTGGGCTTCCCGAGTGTCGGGATAGATTTAACTACAAAGTAAAGTGAATCGAAGAAATAATTAAATTCTAAAATACATGATTAGAGAGTTCATTGGTGGAAATAACTTGTGGGAATGAAAGCAGTGTTGTGACCATCCTTTGCAGAAGTTCCCGAATAAAATATAAAGTATGGGATGAACCTTGGAATTGTCCCAAAGGCAAATTAGTGTAGCAATCCAGTTTCTCCTAACACCACACATTTCACTTTCTAGCTTACCACACTTCTATCTCTAGACAATGGGTCTGAAGAGCTACTTGTATGAATTGATCATCTTTTAAGATCTGAATGTTTTTCCTTTTCAGTACTTCACATTCATCTCTTAGGACTAGAAATTCCTTGCCCCTATAGACAGGATAATGCAAGCCCTCTCCAAAATAATTGGTATCTCATCCATCAATTAGACAAGAATTCTCTCTCCTATTGATTAGAATCTCTACTAACACAGGGTTAAGATTGCTCCCCTCAACTCAAGTGAAACCTCCCATAATTAAATTGCTAGATCAATAGGTGGATCATATGCCTCGAGAACACACTCTTGTTGTCACCTAGGAGGGAACCTTGAAGGCTGATGTTAGATCATCACCAGTGACATATCAAAGTAATCCTAAAAGTGCATTAGTTTAAATAATATCAGTGTAATTTACCCTTAAGTGACTGCTCTTTGCTCTTAGGTAGTTCATTTATGTGTCGCTCGGAGGATTCACGATGAGCAATGATATAACTCTTCAGTACAACTACTTGATATTCGAGCTGTTCAATGTAGGAGTAATACCCGATTAAATGTCAGAGTTTTCATACTCAAAACATCATTAAAATATTACAAGCAATAATCCCAACAACAGATTCTTCCCAGAGGGAGCTTAGCCTTTCAAATTTGGATCATAAATGACAATGACTAGTTGATCAAACAAATTCATTGAGATTGTAATCAAAACTGAAGATAAATGAATTCTAGAAAAATTCCCAGATTCTATTGAAGTTCAGACATAAATAGAAGCTTGAAATACATTCATCCAGCTAGAAATCCTAGTTCAGATTACTATTCTAATAAGAAAACTAAATCCAAAAACAAACTAAAAAATGAAAGGGAAAATTAAAAATAAAAATATATACAACGAGACTTCAGCTCTCCTAAAAAGCTCAAAAACTTGATGAAAAGCATTTGGAAGCTACACACTACTCCCCATGAGCTTCTATTTATAAGCTCAGGTCTTGGGCCCTAAAAACGAGGCAACAATTACGGCATTCGAAAAGCCCAAGAAAAATCTTGCCTTAGCACTACTGTCATGACATTGAAACCGCTATGTCATGGGTTGACTCTAGTGTCGTGACATTAGCTCATTGTGACTGAACTTTGATGTCGTCGCGATGCCGTGACCAACAGACCTCTTTGATTCTAATCATTTCGGTGATCTTTGCGACACTAGACCTCTTGTTCTGTCATTTGATTTGATGTCGCGACATTGCTAACCTGGTGGCGCGACATTGGTCAGTTAAGTTCATCTTGACCACCTTAAGTTGATGTCACGACATTGCTGTGATGTCATGACATGGAATCTTAATGTTCTGAAGCCCTCTGTCAATGTCGTGGATGATGTCGCGACATTGGACTCGTGGATGATGTCGCGACATTGCTAGTCTAATGTCGCGACATTGAGTTAGTCTCACCACCTTGGCTACTTTGGTCTGATGTCATCACTGGTTGAGGGCTTTGTTCTGATGTCACCACGATCTCGTGGTGATGTCGTGACATTGGTCAACTGATAATACCACTTGATAATCCTTACTAATGTTGTGACATTGGTTTGGTGTTACAACAATGTCGTGATGATGTCGCGACATTGGCATATCTTTTCCTTCTCCTCTCCAGCTGATGTCGTGGTTATGTCGCGACATTGTAGTAGTGTTAAGACCTTCTCCACACAGTGTCGTGACATTGGAAATCTGATGTTGCGACATTGGCCCTTTTTATGCACAATGTTGATTTATGCTCTTTTTCTGTTGAATTCTGATTCTTTTCCTTAATTTCATGCAAAACATAAATCTGGGTGAAAGCTCCATAATTTTACATTAAACTAAACTTTTAAGCCTGAAATATACTGGAAAAATGGGCTTAAAAATAGATGAGTTTTAGACTCATCATTCATCTTTTGAAAAGTTGTTCCACAGAGCTCCTGACCCATCCAAACTCCGTGTCTTCGGTTTTTTATGTTTTCCTTGGTTGCATTTCTATTCTTCCCACAAACTCGATCCCAAATCTAGTCCTTGTATCTTTCTCTGTTACTCCCTCACTCAAAGTACCTTTCTCTATTTTGACCCTATCCTTAATAAAATCTCTGTGTTCCATCATGTCAAGTTTATGGGAAATGTTTTCCCGCTCATGTCTCCCCCTACCTCCACCACATCGGTAGTAGACACAGACTTTGCCCTCCCCGCCTCATTGTTCACCTCGGGCTACTATCTAGTACCCCCGACCTCATCTCCATCTCCCCACTCATCCTCCCGCCAAGTACATCCCGATCCACCTATTATTAGTCGGCTGCTCGAGCTGAGATCATCCAATCACCCTTCTTCCTCCGTAGGCATCTCACCTACTCAAGCTGTAGACCCTCCCCAATTTGTTGAATTCTTCCCCATCACCCCACCCATCCTCCCATCGACCTGCATCCTCAACCTTGCCAACATCATTCCTGCAGTTGTCTTCTTTTGTTGGCCTGTTGGGTCCAACACCCTTCCCACCCTCACCTCGTCATCCTCCCTGCCCCTTAACCATTCCCTCTCCCCCACTAAACCATCATCCCATGAAAACCCGCTCTAAAAATGTCATCCTTAAACCTAACCCGAAATATGGCCTCACCACCATAATTACAACTATCCCTGAACCCTGCATTGTCGCCCAAGCTCTCCAAGATCTTAAGTGGGTTCAAGCGGTGCATGAAGAATATAATGCTCTCATTCAGAACGGTACTTGGGTTCCAATTTCCCTAAGACCAGGGCAGAATATAGTGGGCAACAAATGGGTGTTTCGCATCAAACAAAATCCCAACCGCTCTATTTCACGGTATAAAGCTTGCCTTGTTGCTAAAGGTTTTCACGATAGTGGACATTGACTTTCCCAGGAGCTTGCCGTCGGCGATAAATCCCATGTCGTGCATGCGTACTTAGCGTGCCCTCAATCGCAAGTGGGGACTTCGCTAACTTGATGTAAATAATGTCTTTCTCAATAGGCATCTCACGAAGGAGGTCCATATGGCGAAGCTGCAGGGCATGCGTAACACTGATTATCCGCATCATGTTTATTTGGTTACCTGAGGCTTATTGCTAATTCATGAAACTGTGACTTTGGGAGCTTAGTGCAAACTCAGAACCCTACTCTCTCTCGGCTTTGTCACATCTCGTGTGAATTCGTCCCTCTTTGTTTACTCTTGCGGTAATGCGCTCCTCTATTTCCTGGTTTATGTTGATGATTTGATTATTACAAGTAGTGACCCCTCACTTTATCGGCAGTATTATTCGCTGACTTGACTCACAAATTCTACAAAGGATCTTGATTGCCATCTTTTTCTTCTATGGAGTTGAAGTTTTGGCCACTCGATGGGTCTTCTACTATCTCGACAAAAAGTATGTTATTGATCTTTTTAGCAAACATAACATGGTAGGCTCAGACTGTCTTTACAGAAAGCAGCGTAGGTAATTCTCTATTCTTAAGATGGCACATTGCCTCGATCAATGCCCGCAAGTATGCCTACATCAGTGGTTGGTGACCTTCAACATCTCTAGATGACAAGGTCGGATATTTCCTTTATTGTGAATAAACTCTCCCAGTTCATGCACGCGCCATCCGAACACCATTTGGCATGAGATCCCTTGGTATTCGGCTTCTTGCCGACACTCTTTTGACATTGCATGGTTTCTTTGATGCGGACTAGGCTAGTAACCGAGATGACCGTACCTCCACAGGGGCTTTTCTTATTTTCCTTAGTGCTAATCTAATTTTTTGGAGTTCTACAAAGCAATGTACTATTGCTCGTTCTTCCAATGAGGTTGAGTATCGTGCGGTGCAACTCTCTAGCTGCGAGCGCGATGGGTGAAATACGTTGTTGTCGAACTTCTTGCCCCATTACGTTACCGCCTACTGTTCTCGGACAACCTTGGGGCCACTTATTTCTCCGCTAATCCTGTATTTAATTTATGGCGACAGCAGCTGCGATTGATTATGTTTGTTGTTCGCGACTTGGTTCAGTCGTCCGAGCTGCGTGTTTTTTATGTCTCTACTAGTGACTAGCTTATTAATGCACTTACCAAATCTCTATTTTAGCCTCACCTCTTTTACTTATGTAACAAGATTGGAGTTATTTCTAGCACACCATTTGTGAGTACTATGGTCTTTAGACCCATTACTTAATAAGACTGAGGCCGTTTGGCCCCGAGCTCGCTGACCCGTGATAATGAAGCGACCCGAGCCCTACCATATTAAAACGGGGCACTACTAGATCGGAGGTCGAAAGCTCGTCACATGAAAGTTAAATTGTCTCCCCGAATGCGGATCAGTGGCGGAATCTGATGTTTTAAGTCCCTCAACCGACCATCCTTTTTTTTATGGCAAGTTCGTTATTGATAAATAGATAAAGACGGGAAATACGTAAAGGATATTTATCCGCAAATTTTCTAGTTTCCAAATCCCATACTTCTCGGAAGGATAATCTTTGATAAGGAAGAATCAGTCATTGATAAGGGAAAATCAGTCCTAGATAAGGAAAAACTTATTTATCTCTAAAAATAGGAGATTCCTTCATGAGATATGAGGAGACGACGGCAGTTCTATAAACGGGAAATGCCCGGGAGAGGTATCGCGATTCAGTACGCGAACTCCACTGCTTCTTCTTCTCCATCATTTCTTGACTTAATCATGAATGTTGAAACACACCATCACCGAATTGCCCATTTTGCAAGTTCACATTGCGTTGTTGATGCCCAAGAGTACAAGCAATCAAGGTAACAACACCATCTTTAGGGGGCATATTAGAGTATTTTAGGGTTTCTTTGAGTTTATGTTTTTACTACTTTGTCCTTATTTAGGTATATATATATATATATATATATATATATATACTTCAAATATCGATAATATGTGATAGTTTGAAAAATAAGGCTCGTAGCCCACATCAGGCCCTGAAAGGCCGGTATTGGCTCACGAAGGCCGCTAGTTGAACCCAAGGAGGTTGCCCAGTAGGGCCTCGGGCCTTTCTAAAACCAGCACTCCCGGCCTTTTTGGGGCGGCGGAAGAAGGTGTATTTGGAAAAAGAAGGAAAGAAGAAGGGCGGAAAACGTATTTTGAGCGCACTTGTACTACCTGTACTGCCCTTTTTGCCTTTATTACCATACGCGCCACCTTCCCTGTACTTTTCTTTGCCCTTCTTTTGCTGTGTAGCGCTGTACGAGGCGAGTGCCAGTAAGTCTCCCAAAGGGATGGGAAGCAGAATAAACCCGATAATATATTATTACGAAAATCCCACCAAATCTCATCAATAAGGAAGGAAGACTATCTGGTAAACTACTCTTTATCTATATCTGTACCAAATCAGATATGGACTATAATAAAAATATCCCATCAGTAGAATGACTCCTAATCACCATCAGCGGTTGAACATCTCATAAATACAAGGCCACCCGGTGGTCAGTACACTCACATTCTTGAGACGCATACTTCGTGTCTGACACCTTCGCACTCTGCGATCTTTTCTGGCAGAAAGCGACTTAGGTATCGGGCGACCACGAGGCACGGCCTCGCCGACCAGCTATTTCCTTTGTTTTTGCAAAAGGAGTGTGCGTCCGGAGCCTCTGAGATCAACGGTGCGGCAATCCCACCACCAGCCCGGACAATTGAGGCCTTTGCATCCGGCCGCCGATCGGTCGGCCATGGAAACCCCCACACGCTCGGCCGATTCAGATTGAAAGAGCATCATCAATATGTAGTCTCTTTTTATAATAAATTATTACCCATCTTGACGAGAATTGGATTACTAGCGAGTCTATGGGGCGAGGAAACCCAGTTTCGTGGGCCTCATACAAAAAGAAATCGACTAGACAAGGAATCGGTTGCCCTAGCAAGTCTATGGGTGGCTTGGTTTGCTAACCTCCTTAGAAAAAGAAAAGAAAAAAAAAATTGCCTTAACAAGTCTACGGACGACTTGATTAGCTAACCTCACAAAAAAAAAACAAAAAAAAAAAAGAGAGAGAACTAGAGCTAGATTGACCAAGGAATCGGTTGCCCTTGCAAGTCTATGGGCGGCTTGATTCACTAACCTCCTTACAAAAAAAAAGAACTAGACATACAAGGAATAGAATGCCCTAACAAATAAATGGGTGGCTGTTTCGTTGACCTCTTTACAAAAACAAGAGAACCTTGGTAATATCCTCAAGAAGCTCTTTACAGGCATATTGTTGATAAAATTGCACAAGGATTTTCCAAGATCAAGCTATCGGTTTCTATTTTAATTCTTTGGATATGATATTCCTTTACCCATTTAAGCGCTTCTCTGCATGCCATTGCCTATTGCTTCAAATGCATCACGCCATTATTGCTCACCCCGCTTCACTTTTCTTACCGCTACAACACGCCGTTAGTCACTTGTCAAACTAAAAATTTCAGCTCAATGACCAATAATATTAATTTAGGATGATTAGATTAAAAAGCCTTTGTTGAAACAACTTTTTCCATCATTGACAAAAATACCCATGATATTCTTTTGTAAAAGTAACCATTTTTTTTATCAAAGACTCTGTAAATATATGACTCTGTAAACATATAACATAATAAAGGACTTTTTGTCCAAAAAAATTTATTTTAAAAAAAAAACATGAAAAGAATTAGATTTATAAAATGTTAACTTATCTGGGGGTTATTTAACTAAATATTTCATTAATTTATAACCTATATTTTTTAGGTGTTCAACTTTGAATTTTAGTTCATACATAAACCTAAAATTGTAGGGTTGTAGAGCTAAAACCCTCGGAAAATTGTCAAAATCTCAATATTACAATAAGTTTAAGCAATTAGGTATCAGTCCCACCTATAGAAGAATGAATCACTCAAAGATACAAAACATTAAGTAAAAAACTTAAGTCTGGTACTAGAACCAGAAATATAGTAATAAATAGCAATATAATCTTTCTTTACATTTGTTAGAAGCATGACCAAATGGGGATGCAAAAGTGGATGATTCAGACATGATATAAAGGAAAAAAATTAAAACAACAAAAATGTATTTGCTCGCCTGCTTGGATACAAGGGCTGTGTTGAGATTAGGATTAATTTTCTTTTCTTTCATCACATCAAAAGCATTCTTTTTTTTTTAAAGGTGTCAAAAGCAATCTTTTTAATTCTTCATTGCTCTATCTTGCTTTATATGTTCATCCCTTAGAATCAAATGTTTCCGTTAGAATCAAATGTTTAACTCCGAAACTTGTGTAATGTAAAAGTAAAAAAATAGAAAAAAAAAAAACTCTTAAATATGTCTTGTATTAATAAACTTTTTACAATGTTAGCAGATGTTTTAAAAATCTGACCAATCATTGAATCGAAAAAGTTATCGATTCATGGTTCAGTGGTTGGATCGATGGTCGAACCGTAGTTGAATCGGTGACATCATTAATATATAATTTATATTTATTAAAATTTAAAATACTTTCAAAATTAAAACAAATATGCAATTAAAAAGGAATAATATTTTATATAAATATTACAATATTTTTTATTTTTTAAATAAAACATGTATATCTAAATATCAAATAACCCTAGCCAGCCCTTCCCTCATTTTTCTTTCATCTTGTTCTCTTCTTACCTCTTTTCCTCAAGTAAGGAGGGATGATTTTTTTTGTCATTCTTGCCCTAAAATCATTTCTCTGCGTATGTTTCTTTCATTTTCTTACTTAATAAAGTGGTTCTTCCACAAAAATTTAGATCTTATCTTGTTTTTTCATGTTGTCGTTGTCTTATTACAACGTTTGGTTTGTTGTCGAATTGTTATGATGTGGTGTTTTTTGTTGTCTTATTGCGCTATTTGTGTAGGGGTGATTCAAACAGGCAAATCGAATTTGATCAATTGAAAATATTAAATTATGGTCGTCAGTAAATTGAAAAACAAGAGTCATAGATATTCTAGTTACTATATTATCAAATTCGTTGGCTTTATGCCGATTTATTATGCTATTCACCTGGTTAATGTTTCATCCTCTATGGTTTTTAGCAATTTGTATCTTTGATCTATTGATCTATTACAAGTTTGAACCAATAAAATTATTTTTTCTTTCAAAAAAATATCAAATTGTTTGTACCCAAATTAAAATTTAGCCTGATCCAGTATTAAGTTAGGCCTAAGCTCAAGCCCATGATTAAAAATCTAGATAAAAGGGGCTCATATCCATTTGAACAAACCTATAGAAAAAGCCCAAGGGTATTTCTAAAATTTTAAAAAAATTTGGAAGTCAAACAAAGGTTTATCAAAAGTGGCAGAGATGTGGGGCAATTTCTTTGCAGACATGGAATTTTCTTGAAGAACAAGACTCTCTAATGGAGACGTTGATGAAATTCTTGAGAAACAAACCTCCCTATTGGAGACATGGATAAATTCTTGAGGAACAAACTTTCTTAATGGAAGATATGAGCAGTATCTTCAGGAAGTAGAAAGAATGGAGAAAATGGAGACTTGGACAGCAAGTCAAGACGTTAGTAAAAGGAGCAAGAAAGAATCAACAAGCCAACCAATTAATCAATCAACAAATCAATAGACTCAACAATGTCAATCTATTTCAGCAATTCCTAGCTTTTCAATCCACTTTCATCAATTTCAGCACTTTGTTTCCTAATTTCAGCCAAGTTTCTCAACACTTTATTTCCTAGTTTCAACCAAGTTTCTCAGCACTTTATTTCCTAGTTTCAGCCAAGTTTCCGTTAATTTTTCAGCAAAGTGTTATTTTCTTTATAGTGAAATCCAATGTTTACTTCAACAATTCCGGCATTTTATTTCCAACTTTCATTCAAGTTTGTCAATTTTCAAGCACCATATTAATTTATTCTTTTTAGGGAAATCTAATATTTTTCTTCAAGATTTTATAAATTTAATATTTCCAGTAATTGCATAAATATTTTCTACATCTCCGGGGAATCACAAGAGAACTAGAACCTACATAGCTTGATCAGAAGTTTGATCTTACAAGCCATTTTAGTTTGGAAACACTTTAATTTCCTGGCACGTTAGCATGCTTGTATTTTGTATAAGCACAAGGAAATTAAAAATTACCACAATATATTTGCACGCCAAGAGGGATACATATTATTTTAACGTCTCAAAATATTCTTTTTTGCTTTATTATTTTACTCCTTTTATAGCATTTTTTGCTATTATACCTTTTTTTTATTTTTTATTCGATATTTATTGGTTTTATGATAAAAATAAAGGTTTTTGGTTTTTTATAATTCGCATAGTGGATTAGGTGCAATCAAATTAAGCCCTAGTAGTTTAATGATATGTTTAGGTATAATGCTGTGTTAAAATAAACCTTAATTAATACAAGAGTCAAGCGTTAAAATGGTAAATGTCAAAATGAGGACCCAAAGGTCATAATGAAGAAGAGTATATACAAAGTAGAAAAGCCGGCGAGTTGTTATGCAAAACAAATAGAAATGAAGGGCTTAAAGAAAAAAATGAAAAAAAGAGCAAAAAAATAGAAGGCCAAACCGTTTATACAAATGGAGAATAAAAAACCAAATTGTCTTAGTGAAAATGATCATTCATTTAAAAGGAGGTAGGGCTTATGGGTCTTCAATGTTTGGGAGAGAAGAAGATCAAATTTTAAGATTGCCTTCAATGGCTTGAGATCTACTTGTGCTTGCAAAGAAGAAAGAGAAGAAAAGCGTGGAAAGAAAGTCTCAAGAAGTCCAAGCCGTACTACGCTGAGAGAAGAGTAGCCTTCATTTTTGACTCTACTGTTCTTGAAGAAGAAGAAGAACAGACAAATAGAGGAGTGTTAAAAAGATTAAGGTATGGATACTGTCTAAGTTTGGGGCAAGGATTCACCCATTTGTTTGTTAGGAACCCTCTTAACTCCCTCTTTGATTGTGTTTTTGATTGGTAATAAATACCTCGCTAAACTATGTTCTTCTTGACATTTATGTAACAATGTTCGTATAATAAAAGGGTCATATATTTTCGGAATAAAATAATGTGCTAAAATTAAAATAAGCAAACCTCAAAATTACGTAAGAGGGAAAACTGGATAGAGCGGGTCCAATGCAATAACAAACTGCGGCCAATGATATTACAGTGCTCTAATAAATACCTTTGTTTGCTTATATGTTTCGCTTGTAAACAATGTAATATTAGGAATGTTGAATACTACATATGGAGCTTGTACATATTTTGTAATCCATTAACATGTAATATAGTGCACAAGTTAAATGTTTAATGATTATGAATGAATAAACTTAAAGCAAGTTATGTTTATAAAAAATGACACCCTCGCCGACACAAAAAGCAAAGCCTGGGGCCATAAAAACTATAATTTAGTATATATATGTGTTTGAGTTAGGAGCCTAAACAAAGATTTCCAACCCGCACTCCCAAAGTCAGCTAGTGCCTCTTTTCTTTTCTTTTCAATTCTTGTTTTCTGTTAATATATACTATAAAACTTGTTCATTCTTATACTGTTAAATATTTAACTCGAAATATATTATGTAGTAACGGATTACAAAATATATTCAAACTCCATAAATGGGAGTGTTCAACATTTTCAAACTTTACATTACTTACAAAAGCAAAAACATATACAAAATAGACCAAAAAGGTATTCAGTGGGCACCTAGTATTGCGTTGGCCTTGGTTGTTGATGCGGATTGTCTTGGCTTCTATTTCCTTCTTTGCACTCACACCTGATGAAATAACGTGCTGCTTCTATAGCTTAGTGGGAATAATACTCGTGGAAGACCCCTAATAAGGATTATCACACTTTAGACACATGCATATACATCTAACATATCATATATCTATGCACATGCTTATACATGTTTCATACATATCATTTATACATGCTTATACATATCTTATACTTACTTATCATATCATGTTTCATTTCTTATCATCATTCATATACATTTTTCTTCTTGTTTTTGTTATAGTGTACTTGTTATCACATAGTAGTGCTATGCTTCTCATTTCTTATCATGTCATTTATCATATTAAAATCATTTGCATATTCTTGTCATTTGTTTTATTTTTCATACCTGCATATACCTTAGAAGTGAGACATTTAAACTATAAGAAATCATATACAGACAATGTATAAGACAACATTCTTTATAAGGGCCCGATAAGGCCGTTATCATTGTACAAGACAATGACTCCTATAAGGGACCAAAACGCCGTTATTATTGTACGGCACAATGACTCTATAAGGGCCCCAAAGGCTCAGAATGACCCAAAATCGTGGCTAACTCGATTCGTATGCTGGCACTTTATCCCCAATACAGTATGCTCCATCTATCCCCACTGTGTTCCTGTGCAGCTTATTTCATTTTCACATGATATCTGAGATCCGAATAACTATTGTTATCCAATCATATGCTACATTTATGGATTTACATGGCTATTTATCCATGGAACATTTGTGGTTATTTCGTATATGTTTACTTTATGACATCTGGGACATTTAAGTCAATCCAATAGTAATGGGTGTACGACTATCATTTAATAAGTTATCCCCAACCAAGCAATAAACAATACATTTAAACGCATTAGCAAATGAGGGCAAGAAACAATGTTTGCTCACTTCGCTTCGCTCAAGGCAGGTACAAAACATTTTCATATAATTCCTTTTTTATACTTGTATCAACCCTTCATTCACTTATTAGGATCCTCATAGTCCAATGGAAGATTGTTAGAATTAATCCAAGAGGGAGAAACTGGGAAAACAGATTCAGCAGGTACGCTCTAGGTGGAAGCAAAATGCCATGCCTTGAAGTGGAGAGAAGTTCGCCTTAAGCGACACTGCCACGCCTAGGCGGACTGCAGTGGAAGAAATCCCTCAGCCTCTGGGCTTAGTTTAGGCAGCTCCATGTCATGCACCCCTACGCCTAGGCGTGGTGCCGAAAGCAGAATTACTTATCAAATGTAAATTTGACTTCTTTTCAATTTAAAATTTCCTTCCAAAAAAAAAAAAAAAAAAAAAAAAAAAACCAAAACTAACTCCACAAAACTAAAACCATAATATCATCCATAATAATCAACAACATTAGATTTTTCCTACACAACTAAGATAAGACAAAAAGAGATTTAATACGGTAGTTCAATGCACTGGGTTGAGATGTTCCAAACTTATGTAGATTCCATACCATTTCATACCTGGGTTTCTCTTCTCCTTCTCTTCTTCTATTCTCTTCTTTCTTTCCACTCCGTGATGCTCCACCCCCTCTAAAGCCAAAAATGAAGTTTCCTAAGGCCATGTTTGGTCTTATCCAAATTTGATATCAATTTTTATCTCTTGCATTTAGGTCCTTCTATTCCATTATATTTGCAATTCAAACTTATCAATATTTCTATATGGGCATATAAACTTCTTGCGTTATGACCTTTAGGTCCTGAATTGGTAAATTACTAATTTACCCTTGGCTTTTGTATTAATCTTAGGTTTTTATCATTTTTCACTTTTTGCACTTAAATTCCGAAAAATGAAATTTTTACGTATATTATACCCGAAACATGTAATAAAACCATCAGGGTATAATTTTGGGTGTTACACAAGCAGCCTTTTGCTTTGATTAGGATTGGTTTTGAGGAATTTTTATATAAAGGAAATGTTGGTGTTTTAGGGGAGATGCTGTCAAAATATTTCAAAACCCATATTTTTCTTTTTGCCATAACTTGACAATTGCTCATCCAAATTGAGTGATTCAAGTTTTTGGGTAAACTAGACTTCTAGGAGAACAAATTTCCTTGAAATAAGTATAGTAAAATTTAGACCTCATTGGACCTTAAATTGGCCAAAGTGAAGCTCGCTTGGGAAAGTACTCGTTATGTTTTTGGGTACGCTGGTGTTTTGGTGCAATTCTTGGTATTTAGGCCATGTTGAGTTTCAATTAATCCAATTGAGTGATTCAAATTTCTGGGTAAACTAGACTTAGAAAAACAAATTTCAAATAAGTGTCTAATTTGACCCTACTGTACCATACCCTGAACAAAAGTGAAGTTCTAGTTTTGGGAAAATTCAAGTGTTTTAAAAATAGAGTAGTCCAGTTAAAAGCTGTTTAGGACATATCTTTGAGTTTCGGTGTTTTAAATTTACGATTCCAATTTTTGAATAAAATAGATTCATAGAGAACAAATGGATTGAAGGCAGCTGGTAAAATATGGCTCATTTGTTCCCAAAAATTTTACAAGTGAAGTGCAGCTGGGCATAAATCAACCCTGAACGAAAACATCAGCATGCATGATCGGTTTTTCTTTATTCGTTCTCCCATCGCGGACATATTTTTGATGGATTAGGGGCCGATGATAAAAACCTGACTCCAAGATCGGGATTCCAAAGATAGGAAATCAGAACCCACAACCTTGGCTTTGTTCTTCATACTTTTGTTTCAAGCTTTCCAGGTTTGTTTATCAAACAAATCTAGAATGTTTGTTATGAAATCAAGCGCTTTTGGCTCAAACTAGCTTAAATCAAATGTTTGACAAACATTTGCATATGTGCTTCTATTTGATCCATAAATGAATTTGTTTGAGTGTTGGTTAATTGATTTGGCGTACAGAACTATGTGTAGTGGCAAAACATGACGGATTCACGGATGTACAAAACAAATTTGTTTATAGAATGTTAATTGTATCGGAAAATGGTATTACTGTAAAATGACTAATTATTAATGCCCTTAAGAGAATGTTAACCATCATGTTCGAGTTAGGGATACATTGGTATACCAATAAGGGTCAATGTAGCAAGATCATAAATCTGTAAATGATTTATAGTGGCATACCTATCCGTAGCTCCACCGATAAAGATTCGTAGTACACAAATGAAAATGTAAAATAACCAGTCCGTAGACCAACGAGATAGTACTGAGTTATTAAATGTTTTATACCAACCTGCAGTCCAGTGGGACCGTACCGGTGATTCCATTGTCCTACGCACCGAAAGTTTCGGTTAGATTCGTTTAAAGGCAAAATGATTAATAATTGTGTGGATTGTGTGAATTGAGTTGTAACAAGAATAACAACACATGAGAGCATGAAAGATGAGAATTATTACATTTCTATATTTGAGACAAAATGAAAGTATGTTAAACTACTATAAAATGGAATATTTATAAATATTGCATGGATCACATGAGTAGTATGTTGAAAGGTTGTTTGGAAAATATATTTAATGTTTTTGAGATGATTAAGTGATGTATATAGAAAAAAGTTAATTGTTGTGCATATATATATGTGGTATAATTGTTTGAAATGAGAATACAAATGCCAAGAACCACTAAGCATGAAAATGCTTAATGAGTTGGCTTCTTCCACCAAGTAGTAATCGAGTAGGATAATGGCGGTGACTAAAGACCGTGAGAGCCTAGAGTCATCGTCAAATCATGCAGTATAAGTAAATGCTTCGTCTCATGCATACACTTCATTCCATGATACTATGTGACTACTTTGTATTGAAATCAAAAGATGTAAAGATCTACATAGGAAGATTATATTTTCAATTTTTTTTTAGAATGTACTTTACATGGTGGATTTTCAAAGATAGGAGGTGAACTCTGACAAATATTTTGTAAATGGTTTGGAAAGAGCATGGAAATGCCGTTTTGTATAATTATTGTACTAAAGTATAGTTATGGGACCTCTTGAAAGATATAATGCATACTTCTTATAGTAATGAATGTAAAATAGTAATGATATCATATTCACATATATAAATATGATTAAATGGATATTAAATATACTAAATATGATACTCATGTCCCTACTACTGCTGAGTTTCAGGAAATGATTGACGAACTGAAGAGGCAGCATACATTGGTTAGATAGCGTTTTGATGAAAGAATGGCCGCTCAAGAGGAGGTTGAGGCTAAACAACTCAAATTTTTGGTTGAGAAAACTAAAGCCATGTCTGAGTATGCCCAGGCCGTGATAGATGCGGTAGATGAACATTCTAGAAAAACAACTGAGCGAGCTAAGGCCGTTGTGGAAAAGAGAGAAGAACAATCTCAATCACAAGGGACTATCTTAAAGGCATACTCAAAGATTGTTAGACAACAGAGGCAAGAAGTTGCTTCTCGACCTATAAGGCAACTATCTGATGAACTCGGGGGGCAACACCTCAGGAATTGTCAAGAAGTAGTTGGATCTCATTGCTCACCTATACAAGTTGAAAATCGATATATTCCTCCCTGTAGGAGAGAGGATGGAACTTCGATAAATGTCAAAGGCAAACGTTTTAATAATGTAAGAACAATGGCTCCTCAAAGGGTGTTTGTTAACACCAACCCGGTTACACAACCTGGAGTCTATAATGAGCAACTTCAGTTGGAGGCACATGGGGCACTATTCAACCACCCTTAGGGATAGGTACTAATACAGGGCAGCAAATTCCCCAACCTTTTATGCAGCCACCTCCACCACCAAACTAGGGGTAATAAGAGAGGTGGTACAGGAGCTAAACAAGCCTGACCTTAGACAAGTTGGCCGCTCATAATTCTATGAATTCTCTTTATTCTTTAGAGAAGATGGATAGTCTACTTTGGAGCATGTGGCTAGATTTACAGTGTAGTGTGGGGAATTGGCCAACTATGAGAATTTCCCCTATTTCAAACTCATGTTATTTCCTAAATCATAACAGGAACTGCTTTTACTTGGTATGCAACATTGCCAAGGAATTTTATCTTAAGTTGGTAGGAAATGAAAGACAAGCCCAGCCACATAATTCTTCGTGAGCCGAACTTGAGATCGCATAAATAACTATCGCGGTAACTCATTGTGGGTAGAGAATCAATATAGTCATTCATTACTCATTTCAAAAGAATGAGGAATAGATGCAAAATCCATCTCCTAAAAACAGAGTATGTGAAGATGGCCCAAAGGAGACTTGATATAGAGCTGAGGAAGAAGTTTCAAGGTATGGAGTTCAGAATCTTCTATGAGCTTGTTGCTAAGGTAACATAGTATGAATAATTACTCAGGAAAGAAAGTCAATGGAGAAAGACCTCCATGGGAAACTTTTCATTTCCGTGGAGGAGAATTCAAGAAATGTAGTAGCGCATTCTTAAGCATAGGTTCATTCATCCCGCCTCTATCGTGTGAAATCACTTGACTTATGGAAGAAGTCACTGACCTCTAATACATAAGTACAATATACTTTTGATGTGGCAAGGACTGAAGAAATCCGATTTCCTTCTAAAGGAGAAATTCATCACATTTCCCTAAGGATCACCAACTCCCTAACAAAGAGGAAATCAGGGTAAAAGTATCCTGCAAATATCATAACTCCTAGAATCATGGTACTAACTCTTGTTAGAGTTTCATAAATATTATCCAAGATAGGATCAACAAGGGAATACTGAAGTTCCTTAAGAAAAAAGGTCATGGTGATTGATGAAGATCCATTTCCACTAATGGCTTTAGTCAACATAATTGCTACTAATTTGAGGGCAGTGTTGAATGCAAAAAAGGATGGGAGATTTTTTCCTAATGACAAGATAAGAAAGGTATAGATTCCTAAACAATATTTGGTTCATAAGGATGAATTGGCAGTAAAAGGAAAAGTGTCCACAGCCAAAGAAAAGGAAAAGAATCGAAGGTATCCATACCATTCAAAATAGGAAATCAAGAAGGAGAAATCCTCCAAAGGAAAGAATGTTTTTTGCAAAAGAGGGACATACTTTTCCAGAGGGAAAGAGCACGACCAATTCTTCAAGGAGGAAAATATCTCCAAGGTTTGTTGTCCCTCCTCATGTCTCACTTGGACAAAAGTGTCATGTGTTGCAGCATAAGAAATTTCCTCAAAAGCTCACCAAAACTCAAAATGCAGAGACTAAGAGCTATGGAGAAAAGATAATTACCTAAAGAAATGCCACAGGAAAAGCCAAAAGAAGCAGAGAATCTGAAAGAAGAAATGAGGCCTACTCCAAAGAAAACCAAATTTGGAAGGAAGGCTACATAAGATAATGAGTCTAGTTGCGAATATGATGAAGAAATGGATTTGAGAACTATTATGATAGGTACATTTCCTATTTCTTTGAAATGTTCTACCATTTCTCTAACTTTACCATATTTCTTCAAGTCAAAAGAGATGGAGGAAAGTCTAGTAGAGGTAGAGAAAAAAAATTCTCCAGCACAAGAAAAGCATAGTAAGAGGGTAATCACCATTAACTCCTCTAAAGGAAGCACAACCTAGAAGGTGATACTAGAAAAATCTACTGTGGGAATGACAAGGCACATAAGACCTCTATATGTGAGAGCACACTTTCATGGTAAACTAGTGTCCAAGGTATTGGTGGATAATGGATCAACAACACCTCAATGCCATTAAGGATGTTGCAGAGTAATTAGGAAGAGGGTATCAAATCTTAATTAGAACAAAAACAAAACTGTATCACTCGCCACTAGGAAATTTCTTAGACTTTGGGCATATTTCTTATTGACATCACTGTGGGTAGTAAGACTTCTTTATCAGCTTTCTTTATGATTAATTCTACTGCTAATTACAATGCTTTGCTAGGAAAAGATTGAATTCATGTCAATTGGTGTGTGTCATCCTCCCTTCACCAATTTTTACTATTTTGGAAGTTGATGAAGTAGAAGTAGTATGGACAGACAAACAACCTTTCATTGCAACTTTAGATTATGTTGAGGCTAGTTATTATAACCAAGAGTTTAGTCCAATAAAATTCAAAGGCAAGAAGAAGGATGGTGCTCAAAGAGAAATATACATGAAGTGAAGAGATACTTGTGAAATTCAAGACCAAGTTGCCAAACTTCTAAACACAGCTACTATTGTGCCTTTCAGATCGATAAAATGGTTTGATCATTGAGGAGATCGATGACAAAGTATTCTCATGAAGAGAATGCGACCATTGCAAAACATTCAAAATGAAAATGTAGCAAGTTACTGAAAAAGTTGTAGAAGAATAGTTCCAAGACATTTGTGGAGATGAGGTAATTTATGAAGAGGAATCAGATGAAGAGAAGGAAGAAATTCAAATTGATGATTTGGAGCGACCTCCTCCTAAAATGGAAGACAACAAGCCTCAAGTTCATGATCCTATGAAAGGTTTCAACTGCATACTGAAAAGCTAAGGATTACTTACATGAGTCTTCTAACTGCCCATTAACTCTGAAAGAACATATCATATCACTATCAAGCAGGAATTCAAGATTTGTCTTGAATATGGATGTGAATGTTCAGATTTTATTAATGGATTATATGAAGATTCTATAGGTCCTCAATTCCATCCTTTCCAACAACCACCTAGAAGGATGTCCAAGGAAGTAGAGTTGAAGGTGAAAAAGGAAATTGAGAAACTCTTGAAGGCCAACTTCATCAAGCCTACAAGGTATATTCAATGGTTAGCAAATATTGTTCCTAAAAATGGAAAACTTCGGGTATGTGTGGATTTTAGAGATCCAAATGTTGCTACTCCTAAGGATATGTATGTGATGCTTATTGCAGACATGTTAGTTGATTCTGCAGCTAGTAATGAATTTCTATCTTTATGGATGGTTTCTCTAGTTACAATTAGATTTTAATAGCAGTAGAAGATATACCTAAGACCTCCTTTGGATGTCCTAGTTCTATAAGGACATTTGAATGGTTGGTCATGTCTTTTGATCTAAAAAATGCAAGTGCAACTTACTAAAGGGCAATGAATGATATCGTGGTTAAATCTAAAAGACCCAGTGAGAATGTAGATCATCTAAGGAAAAAATTTGAGAGGATGAGACATCATCAGTTGAAGCTTAATCCACTCAAATGTGCATTTGTAGTTCGCGCCGGGAATTTTCTTGGATTCCTAGTTCACCAAAGAGGGATTGAAGTGGATTAGAATAAAGCAAAAGTCATTGCTTCAACCAATGCTCCACAAAACAAGAAAGAACTCCAAAAGTTTTTAGGTCAGGCAAATTATTTAAGAAGATTTATCTCTAACCTGGTAGGTAAAACTAAGGAATTCTCTGACTTAGTGAAGCTGAAAGATATGATAGAGTTTAGGTGGGAGGAACGACATCAAGTAGCCTTTGAAAAAAAAAATCAAAGAGTACCTCTCTAAACCTCTTGTTTTAAGGCCTTCTATAAGAGGTCATCCACTTAAATTATATTTATCAGTCGCAAATGAGTCAATAGGTTGTCTTTTTGCACAAAACAATTCGAAAGGCCATGAGCAGACTGTATATTATTTGAGTAGGGTCTTAAATCCAACATAAACAAGATATAATCCAATTGAAAAATTATGTTTGGCCTTATACTTTGCCTGTACTCAACTGAGACATTACTTGATCAAGTCTCGAGTCTATGTGGTTTCTCATAATGACCTTATGAAGTACATGCTTAACCGACCACTGATTACAAGGAGAATTGTTAAATGGTCCCTTGCTTTTTCAAAATTCACCTTGGTTTATTTTCCACAAAAATCAATCAAGGGACAAGCATTGGTAGATTTTCTAGAGAATCATCCTTCCCTAGAGATTGAGACAGAGTAAAGTGTGGAGTTAGGATATTATGGAGCAGAAAAGGAACTTTGGATCCTCAAATTTGATGGTTCAAGAATAGATAATTTATCTGGTGTAGGAATAATGATCATTTCACCAAGAGGAGTAAGGACTACATTGACTGTCAATCTTGCCTTTGAATGCAACAACAATTAGGCCGAGTATGAAGCTTTAGTGATTGGCTTTGAGATCCTACTGGAGCTTAGGGAAAAAGATGTTCGACTCATTGGAGATTCTCAATTGGTACTTCGACAATTAACAGGGGAGTATAAGTGCAATAGGTTGCTATTAGCACCTTACTTTACTGTTGTCATCCAATTGTTATACTCCTTTGATAATGTGGAATTTAAACACATGCTTAGGGAATCAAACTGTGAGGTTGATGAACTTGCTCAAATAGCCTCTAGTGTAAAAATTGGGGAAGAGTTAACCCATAAGCTCATCATGGTAGAGAAGAATAATCACCCTTCAATTTTTTAAAGGGGGATCAACTTAGATATCTTCAATAATAACATGAACATTGATGAAGATTGGAGAACAAAATTCAGAGAATATTTAGAGAATCCAAACAAGAGGGTTCCCCATAGAACGAAGGCCCAAGCTCATAATTTTTTTTCTACTTAAAGGAGATTTGTACAAAAAAGGACTTGATGGGTTATTACTCAAGTGCTTATCTTTCCCAAGCAACATAGAAGTTATGAGGCATGTTCATGAAGGAGTTTGTGGAGCCCATCAATCTGGAGTAAAGATGTGTTGGTTAACTAGAAGACATGGCTATTTTTTTGGCTACGACCATTCTAAAGACTACATGCCCTCAAGGTTGTCATGTCTTTAGAAATATGGGAAGCATACAAAGGGATCTTTCTTTGTTGAATTGCATTGATAGTAAAGTCATAATTTGTTAGAGGATAGGCCATGGACCTAGTGGAAAGATAATCAAACACAGCATCATTAAAAGGGCATAACTTCATCCAAGTTGCTACAAACTATCCCACTAAGTGGGTGGAGGTAGTACCATTGAAGAAAGCATAACATAAGGATGTGATTCAATTAATTAAGGAGCAGATTATTCATAGGTTTGAGATTTCTCAGTCTATTTCTACTGATCAAGGAACAATGTTCACTAGGGAGGAGATGAATTGCTTTGCTGCATATTATGAGATACATCTCATTATATCAACTCCTTTCTATGCCCAAGCCAATGGACAAGTAGAAGCATCCAACAAAGAGTTGATAGGGATCTTGGAGAAAATGTAGGAGGAGAATTCTAGAGACTGACACGAGATTTTATCAAAGACATTGTGGGCCTACAAGACTTCTAAAAGGAGTTCTACAAGGTTAAGTCCTTTTTCTCTGACTTATGGACAAAATGCAGTACTCCGAATAAAAGTAATAGGGCATTCTTTAAGAGTTTCCAGACAAAATGGTCTTACTCCTCAAGAGTACAGTGAGGCCCTGATGATGGAACTCGAATCGACAGATGAAGAAAGACTATAAGCTTTCAATTATATGTTGATTTTTTTAAAAATAAGCTCAGACTTACAACAAAAGAATCAAGAGAAAAACTTTGAAGTAGGAGAGCTTGTTTGGAAGATTATACTACCAGTTGGTTCTAAAGACAAAAATTTAGATAAATAATTATACTCCCAAGCTGAAGGGACCTTTTGAGGTGCATCAAGTACTACACGGAAATACATCTTGATTAAGCGAGCCTACAGGAGAGCCACACAAGAGGTTCATCAATGGGAAATACCTGAAGAAGTATTTCCCTACCTTGTGCGAAATTGTAAAAACTTCCCAAGAGAATTAGGTCGATTCCACGCCCTTTAAAGAGACTATGTTAAGGAAATGTTCTATGTTTTGGGTAAAAGTAGGCTTTTTAGCCACTGTTTTCTCAAGCATTCAAGTTTTCTCTAGCATAGCACCATGTTTCTATTTTATGTTTTGGGTAAAAGTAGGCTTTTTAGCCTTTGTGTTCTTAAGCATTCAAAGTTTCTCTTGCATAGTACCTTGTTCTAGTCTATGTTTTGGATAAACATATATCCAATAGGCTTTTTAAGCCACTGTTTTCCCAAATACATAAATTTGTCCAACAAGGTACCTATTCAATATATTAGTAGGCTTTGTGGCCACTGTTTTTTTAGATTTCTCTAATGTTGTACCTGATATACACAATATATATTCTCAAGTAAAAAAAAGTAGGTCCAAGGACCACTTTTAATCAACAACAAAGTTACATCATTATTCCACAAGCATCAACACACATCAAAAGGTAGGCTTAGTGCCACCTTGACCCACTAATGCAATGTCATGGATGTAGGTGTACAAGTGTTGGTATTTAGTGGGTTCTCCACAATTCATTCCATTAACATTCAACACACATCAAAATGTAGGCCTAGTGTCACCTTGATCCACGAATGCAATGTCATGGTTGTAGGTACACGTGTGTCGGTGTTCAGTGATTTTTTCCACCAGCAATTAGTCCATAAACATTCAACACACATCAAAAGGTAGGTCTAGTGTCACCTTGATCCTCTAATGCAATGTCATGGCTTTAAGTGTGCCTATGTAGTGTAGTGTTCAATGAGTCTCCAATAACCAGTCAAGTACATCTCCGGAAGACATTTCAATTCTCCTCCTTCCACCAAACAAAAATGGTAGGGTGGTGGCCACCTAGTAAGGGTTGGAAAGGGACCATAAGAGCCTTAGGACAATCTATTTGCATCATAGGCTATGGAGTACAAAAGCACAGGTCAAGGAAAAATGAGCATTGATGAAGATGAGACCGAGTTAGAAGCCATTAAACCAATACAAGGAACTCCTAGAGTAATAAATCCAAAGAAAGTTACAATCATGACAAAAGTCTAAATCTCAGGCTGCAAAGCCGAGAAACTTTCAACAAAGGCAAAAGTCTATTTAGCAGTAGCTTAGAGATTTATCTTTAAGCCGATTTCACCGATAAACTAATCGAAACTCTTTGGTAATGCATAACCTACAATGTGCCAAAGAAAAATCTCAAGTTTAGGTGAAAGATCATTCAACCTGAGGTTGTTGAAAATCATTTAATATGCACTCAAGAAAATTTTGAAATAGCCAAACGACTTCAGAATAATTTTTTGAAAGTGCATTCCGAATGATTTTCAGTATATGCATGAACTCAAGAAAATTTTTGGAATAGCCAAACGGCTTTAGAAGAATTTTTTTGAAAGTGCTTTGAGATTTATTTTTGAAATAGCCAAATGGCATCATAAGAATTTTTTTGAGAGTGCATTCAATATTATTTTCTAGTTCTGCACTCAAGAAATTTTTGAAGTAGCCGAACGACATCAAAAGATTTTTTTTGAGAGTGCATTCAATATTATTTTCTAGTTTTGCACTCAAGAAACTTTTCAAAATAGCCCAACGAGATCAAAATAATTTTTTCTAGAGTGAATTCAAGATATTTTTCGGTATTTGCACTCAAGAAATTTTTCAAAACAGCCGAACGACTTCAGAAGAATTTTTTTTGAGAGTGCATTCAAGATTACTTTCGAAATCTCCACTCAAAAAAATTTCGAAATAGCTAAATAGCTTCAGAAGAATTTTTTTCGAGAGTACATTCAAGATTAGTTTCGAGTTCTGCACTTAAGAAATTTTTTGAAACGACTGAATGTCATTAGAAGATTTTTTTTTCAAGAGTGTATTCAAGATTATTTTCAAGTTTTATACTCTAGAAATTTTTCGAAACAACCAAACAACATTGAAAAAAAGAAAAGAAATTAAGAGTGCTTTCAAGATCATTGTTAAAAAATCTACACTTAGGAAAAGTTTTGATTTTTTGCATTAAGGAAGGAAAACATTAGATCTTTTTGGCAATAGAAGCACTTGTCGTTGACGATGGTGCCACGAGCGGCGGCGTCGATCTCTTCTTCTCCATGAGCGATGACGAGTTTGAGCGGACAACCAGCGTCAGACGAACGATCTTTGGTTGCACCAATGATTATCCTTGCAGCAATGTTGACGGTTGGAGCGTTGATGACCGGAGTAAAGCGGTTAGACGTAGTAGCCTTGACGTGGCGATCGTCGGCGGTTGTGAGTTTTGCTCGGCGATAGGTGATTGCAACGGCTGATAGCTAGCGACAACTGATGATGGCGAAACTTTGTGATAATGGTGGTGGGGACGTGGTGGAAGGAGAAGATGAAGGAAAGAGGTGAAAGCGGGGTTGTTTTGGAAAGTGAATGTATATATATATATATATATATATATATATATATATATATATATATATATATATATATATATATATATATATATATATATATATATATATATTTATTATTATTTTGTGAAGGAAAGAAAATGATCTTGGGTAGCTTGGAGAAGAGGGCGGATGATTATTCTTTGGTGGTACAGTATTTTGTGGTGAAGGAAAGGCGAAGGTGGGAGGTTTTAACTTGAGAATGGCAGGAACTTTCTCTTAGGGAATCAACAGTTGCATTCTCATTTGATCCGACGGCTCGTTCTTGGATTAGAACTCAATCGCTAGATTGATAATAATTGAACTTTGGGTCACATGGTTGGAAATAAGCCCAGAAGATTTTTTTTTTTTTTTTTTTTGGGCTTTAATACAAACAATATGGCCCTCGGGCCACAATGTATGTGAGGGACATTTGTTTGGACCCAAATTAAAATTTGGCCAATCCAATATTGAGTTAGACCTAATCCCAAACCCATAAATAAAAGTCTAGATAAAAGAGGCCCATATCCATTTGAATAAACCCATAGAAAAAGTCCAAGGTGTTGTAAATGTTGATGCATGAATTGGTGAGTGAATGACCATCTCATAAAGATGACTAATGAACATTTCATTAAGTGAAGAACCTTTCACTAAGGTTCATGAACCTCCATTTACTCATCTTAATGATGAGTAATGGAAGCCTTGTATATGGAGCCTATAAAAGGCCGATCTTGCTCCTTGGAAATGCATCCCTGAACGAAGAAAAGAAGTTCTTCATTCTCTCTCTTTTTCCTCTTTAGTTTGTCTCTCTTTCATATATAAGAGAAAAATATATTTCTCTTGAGTTTGCATTTTATAATATATTCACAACACGTTATCAGCACAACCTTGCTCTTAAGGTAATTTCCTAACCCTAGCTTGAAGTTATTTCGATTTTACATATCTATGGTTATATTTGGTTTTGATTGTAAACCAAAACCTACATAGCTATTTGTCAAAACCGATCCTAATATATTATTATCAAAAGTTTATTTAACAATGTCAAATCTCACAAAACTTGAGTTTATTGGCATTTGACATTCTTTGAAAAATTATACATCTTGGGCCTGATATGAGATACATCTTGAGGCAATGAATCATGGAGCTGCCATCAAATAAGGAAATCAAGCATCCTTGTAGGATCGCACAAAAGCAATAATTTTTCATCGTCACCACCTCCTTGAGGATTTAAAAAGTGAATACCTTACAATAAAGGATTCCCTCACTCTATGGAATGAGTTCAAGAGGAGATATGACCACAAGAAAACTATGATTCTCCAAAAGCTCAATATGACTGGATGTACCTAATGTTGCAAGATTTTAAAACAGTCAGTGAATAAAACTTCGCATTATTTAAAATCAGCTCCCAATTGAAGCTATGCGGAGAGAAAGTCACAGAAGAAGACATGCTAGAAAAACGTTCACCACATTTCATGCCTCGAATGTGCTCCTGTAGCAGCAGTATCAAGAACGTAGAGATTTAAGAAATACTCTGAATTGATATCATTTCTTCTTATTGCTCAGCAAAATAATGATCTTTTGATGAGAAATCACCAATCCCGTCCAACTAGATTCGAATCATTCCTTGAAGTGAATGTGATATTGTCACCCATGGACGTGGATGAAGACATGGTTGCAGTCATTGTAAAACTCGGGAAAATTTGTCACCCATGGACGTGGATGAAGACATGGTTGCGCCATTAAACTTTAGAAAATTGTAATTTCAAGAAAAAATGGTAAAAGAACACACACACAACGTCGAATGGTTCAGTGGAAGCCTAGAAAATTCCTCTAGATCTCATGACGAAATGGATTACGCCAAGTAAATTCGCTCCCGCTGAGCTAGGGACCCAGTGAAAAGTTTCATCAATTTTGAGACAAGAAAATATTTTACAATTTTCAAGTGATAAGCTGTCAAAGGATTCTGTGTGGATGAGATTTTTACGAAAATCAATAAAAAGCTCCGGAATGGCTTGAGTTAAGTTCATTTAAAATAAAGTGAACTGAAAATAAATAAATTTTTTCGGGGTGAAAATGAATCCAAAAGAGGCCATATGAGCCATGTATTCAAATAATAATATAATAATAATAATTAAAAAAAAAAAGAAGATAAAAACGAAAATAAAAAATAAAAAAAGGGAGGAGACGGACGGGAGGGGGAGAGCGTGTAGAGAGAGAGATATTTTTATTTTATTTTTTTCTCTTCACTTCTCTCTAAGATCTATGGAAATTGGAACATAGGATTTCATCGGAGCAAGAGGCAAAGTTCATCCACGCATTAAGAGCTACGTGACGGGCACTCAAAATCTCGAGTTTCACAAACTCCACGAAAGTGAGGAATTTTCTTACTTGTGTTATTTCTAGCCTAAAGGCCATTTAATGGCTTGAGGTTTTCTTAGAGGCCATGAGAGGCCGTAAATTTCAGTCACAAAATTTTTGAACTGAGTGTAGGAATTTTTAGGAATTTTTGGGACTATTTTCGGATAGTCCGGGCTAAATTTCGAGACTGTTTTCGGACAGTCCGAACATGATTTTTGGAACTGTTTTTGGGCAGTCCAGGACTGGGTTGAGGTTTGGTTTCAATCCCATGACTGATGTCTTCGGGTTTTATGGTGTGTTTTGGTATCCCAATAATTCGGTGACGAACCGTGAAGGGACCAAGAGGTACCTTGTTTTATGTGGGTCCGAGATTTGGGCCATTTTGTGTGTTATTGTTGTAAAATATTAAATAACATGCTGTTGTGTGTAAAAATCATGTTAATATAGGCTATTTGATGTATTAACATGGATTGCATGGAGGTAAATTATATGTAAAAATTATAATTGTCCATGGTATATTAATGTTTCATGTAGCACTCATATATGCATGTAACATGAAGGAAAATGCATTGGCATCATGCATTTCATATGTACGGTCACATCGCGTCGAGTCGGGTGTAGATGCATGGTACTGTTATTCACCATTCTTGAAAAATGAGTGGTGAGCTCGGATATGGGACAACGTCCAAAATCGAGACTCGTGGTTGTATAAAATAATAATAATAATAAATCATGTGTGTGTTTAGGTGAATGAATCGGCGAGATCCCCATAGGGTGAAAAGACCCAAATTTTATTCTTGGTTATACATATGCATCCAGTGATGAAAGTTTGCGAAAGTGTCGGAAGGCGTTACAAAGCACAACGGTCATACCGGAAGTCGCAGCCCCAGAATAAACACACGAGATTTGATAAACTAAAATTGGAGGGTTGTCCCATGGTTTAAGTCATTGGGTTAAATACCAATGGTTGGTTTCCACACTTGGCAATTGCAAGTGTGAGGGAGTCGGTTGGGACTCGGGTTGTGGGCATGAGGGTCGTCTCATGCGTGACCGCGAACATTTCATATAATGTTGCATAAATTGTATTAAATGTGATTGATGTTTATGTACGCCATTGCATGTGCATTTTATGAGGGGAGTAGCCCTTGTAGGAAAAATTTTCTACTGGGCATTGCTCACCCCGTCGTAGGACCCCCTTTTAGGTGATGTGGGTGTCTGGGGAGACGGCACTCAGAAGCGGGCCATGATTACGAATGAAACCGATGTGTGGCCTTTGATGTGCACTGTAAAAGTATTTTGTATAAAAATTGTAATTAAATTCTTTTGGGACTATTGTACGACAAGTCGGATGTGATTATGGTAAGAATTCGTGATCGGACTCTTACGGGTTGTAATTAAGTGTTTTACTTTCATATTTTAGATTTAAATGTAAATGAATGGATCCCGGTAAAGGGATGTTTGAGGTGGTGCTGAGTAACTCGGTGTCCACAGGTAGTTGTGATATAATTGTATATTGAGGATATGGACCGGATGGACCTTGTAAATTGATACTACTTATGTTGAGACACGGATGGGTTATGATTATATTGTTATACAAGTTGTATGTGGGTAGAACTCCACTGAGCAAGGGACTACGGAATTTTTCAATGAAAATATGGATCGATAAATAGGACCGCAGCGGTGTGGTATCGGGTCACTGGGAAATCCACGAGGAATTCGCGAGGTTTGCGGTGTCAGCGGGCCGGTTGGGGTGTCCTGACATGGTATCAATTTGGAATTACCGATTTCTGTAGCGTCTTGGGCATGGGCTAGGATATGCGGTTGCGTGTAGTGCTGTATGATTACTTAGTGACGATATTTAATACTAGTTTCATAGCGTGGTATCAGAGCATAGGTATACGACTACCTAGGGCTTGAGGGACATGGGCTTAGGCCATGGCTATTGTGGTGAAATTGATACCAGCGTCATAGCTTAGTATCAAAGTTTAAGTACACTAATACCTAGGAGTTCACGTGATGGATTTAGACCACTGCATACATGGTGTGTTTCATGTTGTGTTAGGTTCCATGTTTGTGATTGCGTAATGGTGTGTTCTGAGTGCGTGAAGGCATTATACACGGTCATGATGTATAGAATGTGATTGCGTGGTAATTGCGTGGAAAATTATACATGGCATAATGTATATGGAAAAAAAAAGTGGAATCTTGGAGTTAGGAACCATAACCTTAGGGGTTCGGAAAATGAAATGAACATGAAAGTTTTGAATTTTATCGAAATAAATAAAAATGAGTGGTTGGCAATTATCACCACTAAGAAAAAGGTGATGAACGGGTCGGTTCATGGTTGTTAAGTCTATTAGTAATTGGCATGTGCATTACTAGTTAGACTGAGATAGAAATTTGAGAACTCTATTGCTATCTGACACGTGTAGATGGCTAGTAGAGGAAAAAGACATCGGGATGGTGGGTGGAGTAATAATCCCGACCAGGCTTTGGACTAACGGACCTCCGTAGAAATTTGTGTTGTTGCGTATTCTTTACCCTTATGCGGAGCAGGTGTGGATTTCTTTGCCGCCCATCGCCTGAGTTGAATGCGATTGGGAACGAAGTCGGTAACCTCTGGGGTTCGAGGCATATGATCCTCCCAGCCTCGGGGCTTGGGAGACTTGATGGTGTGATCATTATTTCAGTAGTCGAAAGGATATGGCGCTAGTCTTTGGAGGAAGGAGTGATCTTCTTTGGCTGGAAGACTGAGGGAAGACACGGTTTAATGCAGTTTCGAGGGACGGGGCCAGCTGTATCGAGGCGAGTAGATCGAGGATTCTAGCTAGATTAGATAAGAAATGACATGCTACCATTGCCATCAGCCTGAGCACATGAGACGAGATTGTCCATAGAGGCAAGGATCCTAGAATTATGGGACAGGGCAATCCCAGTCATAAGTAGGACAGGCGTGGACACAATTTGTTCCTTCTCATCCCAATGCTAATGAGGACTAGTATCGCCTCGTAGTGCCTGCTGTGCGCCTTCGCTACGTATAAGCCGTAGAGGCCAAGGTATGGGTCGAGGTCGAGGCCAGATTTAGGTATCAGGACCCAGGCGTTTCTTAAGACTGTGGTACTCCAGACCAGCCAGAGATTCATTCAGAGATGCAGGAAACGTCTGATCTCACAAGAGTGTTTTGAACTTGATGCATCATATCTATATTATCTGTTGCATCTTGTGTGAAAGGTTCTGGCTTAGGAGGCGAAACCCTGCAGTGAGTTTGCAGATGTGAGTTCAAATCTTAGGGACTAGGTGAGGCCAATCTGATAGCTGCTAAATGAGTTGAGGATCAAAGATCCACTCATAGTGGACCTTCGGGTAATGGACATATCAGATTTTGATGTCATTCATGGCATGGATTGGTTGACGGCACACCGGGTCATTATTGATCGTGATAGTAGGAGGATACTTCTACACACCTGGGACTCGCATCCGTGTGGCAGTGACTCTTCAAGGAGACCAGGATGCTTTACCTAAACCGTGTACGACTCTGCATGGAGTGGACAATACGGGTCAAGGCAGTTCTCACTCAGAGGATGAGGGAGACGGGATTTGAGTCAACCCCGGGTGGTTTGTAGCATGAGATGTTTTTCCGATAAGCTATCTGGGATTTACCTTTACACTGTGGGTGTAGACTGCATTGAGTCACAGACTCTGGTACTCGCTATTTCTATGACTCATCGAATGCAAGGCAATCACTGAAGTTACAAGAACTCAAGGTCTAGATACAAGAGCTGTTGGACAAGGGTTTTATGAGACCGAGCACTTCACCTTGGAGCACTCCGGTTTTGTTTACTAGGAAAGAGGTTAAAATTTGAGTGGAATGACTTGAGTGAGAAGGCATTCCAAGAATTGAAAAGGAGGCTTACTACAACTCCATTCCGACAGTCCCCGGGAACAGTGGCGAGGTACACTGTGGCACCTGTGGATGCCTCTAGGATAGACTGGCAAAGGTCTTGATGCGTACCGAGGTTGGCTTATGGTTCCATTAGCCTAAAAAATCATGAGCAGAATTACCCTACACATGATCTGGAGTTGGCGGTCATAGTTTTTGCCTTAAAGATTTTGCGCCACTATTTGTATGGTGAGCAGTTTGAGGTATTTTCAGACCATGAGAGTCTGAGATATATCTTCACATAGTGGGACCTCAACATGAGGCAACGTGGAGGGATGGAGTATCTGGAGGATTATGACTTTACTTTGCATTACCATCCCGGTACAATGCAGGGCTGATGCACTCGCCTGGAAGTCATGGAGTATTGGGGCCTGTAGCTTCCCGAGCGGGCGATGCCTCGAGACCGACGCCTTAGGCTATAGTACAAAGCTGATCATGCTCAGGAGGCTAGGGAGTTTGGTAGCTACCCATCCCTAATAGAAAGGTGGTGAATGAGTCCTAAGACAGGATCGCAAAGATATCGCCATAAGGGATCGAAAGTAATGTCGCACGGTGACGATACCGGGCCATCCACACAGATGGTAGTCTTCGGTGTAGGGAACAAGTTGTGGTTCCCCAACGGACCGATTTGAGAGAGGAGATCCTTAGGGAGTTCCACTCCTCTCATTTTGTTGTGCATCCATGTGGCACGAAGATGTATCGAGATCTGGTCGCTGCACTATTGGAGCCGGGACGGCTTTCACACGTTGAGATTTGCTCGATGTTGTCTCACATGTCAAGAGGTAAAAGGCCAGCATCAAAGCTAAGAGAATACTCCAGCCATTAGAGGTAGCCGAGTGGAAGTGGGGAGCATGTCACGATGGATTTTGTGACCCACTTGCCACGCATTACGCCGGAGTACGATGTCGTATAAGGCAGGACCGGCTCACTAAGCTCAAGACACTTTCTGGGCCATGACCTTCTCACACCTGCGAGGAATTCACGCTTATACATTCGTGAGATTGTCCAGCTACATAAAGTGCCAATCTCTATCGTATCGGACAAGGATCCCAGATTTACGGCACACTTTTGGAAGAGTTTCCAAAAGACCATGGGGACACAGTTGACGATGAGCACTACTTTTCATCTTTAGACAGATGGTCAGTAAGAGAGGACCATACAGATTTTAGAGGACATGCTGGGTGCATGTGTCCTGGATCTCAAGGGTAGCTGGGAGGAGCATTTACCCTTAGTGGAATTCGCCTACAACAACAGTTATCAGGCAAGTATTTAGATGGCACCCTATGAGGCCTTATATGGGAGGCCATGTCGATCACCGATCTGTTGGACATAAATGGGAGAGCGTTCCATCACTGGTCCAGATATGATTTGAGACACCTCTGAGAAGGTGGATTTGATTCAAAAGCGCCTTCTTATGGCTTAGAGCAGACAGAAGAACTACGTCGAAGACAGCGTCGACCTCTAGAGTTCGAGGTGGGTGATCTCGTCTTCTTGAAGGTGATGCCTAAAAGAGGAGTGGTTAGATTCGACAAGCGAGGGAAGCTAGCACCGAGGTATATTGGGCCCTTCGAGGTACTCAAGAGGGTGGGCACAAGCTTGCGTTGCATACCTACTGGGCGCTACCAATCGAAGCGCATCAAGTGTCCATGAGGTGTTCCACATCTCCATGCTCCGAAAATATAGTCCAGATCCAACTCATGTAGTGGATTGGGGAGAGATTACTGTTGACACTGATGGGACCTTCGAGGAGGGACTAGTGTGTATCTTGGATAGCCGGGATCAGGTTTTGCGACGCAAGACCGTGCGGTTAGTAAAAGTGTTGTGGCAACACCGAGGAGTGGAGAAGGCAACATCGGAAGATTAGGGAGAGATTACTGTTGACACTGATGGGACCTTTCTGAGAGACCAAGAGGCATCTTGATAAATCTGAATCGTGTTTTGTGACGCAAGATCGTATGGTTAAAAGTGTCGTGGCAACACCGAGAAGTGGAGGAGGCAACATGGGAACGCGAGGACATGATGCGAGCCACCTATCCTTTCCTATTTGAGGACGAAGGTGCGTGGTCTAATATTTGGCATTAGAATATTACTGCATATGTCTATGTTTGTGTGTGCTAGTATGTGTGAATTTCGGGGACGAAATTCTAGTAAGGGGGAAAGAATGTAAAACCCGAGAAAATTTGTAATTTTCAAGAAAAAAATGGTAAAAGAATAATAATAATAACAATAATTGTCAGAATGGTTCAGGGAAGCCTAGAAACTTCTCTAAATCTCGGATGACAAAATGGATTGCGTCGTTAAATTCGTCTCGCGAAGTTTAGTGACCCAGAAAAGTTTCGTCGAATTCTGAGACAAGTGAAATATTTTACCATTTTCTGGGTGATAAGCCGTCAATGACTTCAAGGACGAGATTTTTATAAAAATCTTGGAAGTCAGAAAATGGCTTAAGCTAAGTTCATTTAAAATAAAGTGAACTGAAAATAAATAAATTTTTTCGAGGTAGAAACGGATCTGAAAGAAGCCATGTGAGCCATGTATTCAAATAATAATATAATAATAATAATTAAAAAAAAGAAGATAAAAACGAAAATAAAATGAATGAAAAAAAAAATGAGGAAACGGACAGGAGGGGGAGAGCGTGTAGAGACAGATTTTTTTTTTTCTTCTATTCGCTTCTCTCTAAGATCTATGGAAATTGAACCGTAGGATTTCATCGGAGTAAGAGGCAAAGTTCATCCACGCATCGAGAGCTACGCGTGGGCACCAAAATCTTGGAGTTTCATCAAACTCCACGAGGTAGAGAATTTTCTTACTTGTGTTATTTCTAGCCTAAAGGACATTTAATGGCTTGAGGTTTTCTTAGAGGTCGTGAGAGGCCGTAAATTTCAGTCACAAAATTTTTGGACTGAGTGTAGGAATTTTTAGGAATTTTCGGGATTGTTTTCGGACAATCCGGACAGGATTTTCTAACTGCTTTTAAAATTCGATACTGGTCGAGGTTTGGTTTCGATCCCGACCTATGCTCGGGTTTTCAGGGTGTATTTTGGTATCCCAATAATTTGATGACGAACCGTGAAGGGACCAAGAGGTGCCCTGTTTTATGTAGGTCCTAGATTTGGGTCATTTTGTGTGTTATTATTGTAAAATATTAAATAACATGTTGTGTGTAAAAATCATGTGAATATAGGCTATTTGATGTATTAACATGGATTGCATGGAGGTAAATTATACATAAAAATTATAATTGCCCATGGTGTATTAATGTTTCATGTAACACTCATATATACATGTAACATGAAGGAAAATGCATTGGCATCATGCATTTCATATGTACTACATCAAAGGTTTAGCTCGTGTAGGTGGTGCATGGTACGTTATTCACCATTCTAATGAATGAGTGGTGAGCCTTTAAATGGGACAACTTCCAAAACCGAGACTCACGGTTGTATAAAATAATAATAATAATAAATCACGTGTGTTTGGGTAAAGCAAGATGGGGCAAATCCCCTCACCTCCCCCCCCCCAGCTGGGTGAAAGACCCAAATTTTATTCTTGGTCAGACATATGTATCCAACGATGAAAGTTCGCTTAAAGTGTCACAAGCCCGCTGGTGAGACCCTATAAATTCAACCCAAATTAAACACATGAGATTTGATAAATTAAAATTTGAGGGTCATTCCAATGGTTTAAGTCATTAGGTTAAAATACCAATTACCGGCTCACACTTGGTAATTGCAGTGTAAGGGAGTCAATGACCTGTGTTGTGAGCATGAAGGGTCACACCTCATGCATGACACGGAACATTTCATATAATGTTGCATAAATTGTATGAAATGTAATTGATGTTTATGTACGTCATTGCATGTGCATTTTATGAGGGGAGTAGCCCTTGTAGGAAAAATTTTCTACTAGGCATTGCTCACCCCGTCGTAGGACCCCTTCGTGCACAGTGGAGTGTACAGGAGACTCCGCAATTCGACGAGGCCATGATTAATGAGGCCGATGTGGTGTCCTGATATTACTTTTGTAAAAGTATTTGTATAAAAGAATTGTACCATTCTTTTGGGATTATTGTATAAATAGTCGGGTATGTAATTATGGTAAGAGGGTCGTGATCGGACTCTTACGGGTTGTAATTAAGTGTTTTACTTTCAAGGGATGTTTAAGGTGGTGCCGAGTAACTCGTTGTCCATGGGTAGTTGTGATATAATTGTATATTGGGGATATGGACAGATGGACCCTATGGGGTCAATACTACTTATGTTGAGACCCTGGATGGGTTATGATTATATTGTTACTGTGTTGTATTGTTGCGTGAGCCTCGAACAAAGGAGACTCTGCCCGATTTTTTTGTGAAAATATGAATCCCGATAAATGGGACACAACAGTGTGGTATCGGGTCACCCGAAATCCACAGGAATTTCGCAGGTTGACGAGTTGTCAACGGGACCCCCGAATTTAGGGTGTCACAGTCATGATCGTGGAAGAAATTTCTAATACCATGGAACTCATGGTGGTAATCATTCAAATTCCCAGAAAAGGAAAACCTCATGGAACCACCATAAGTGGAATAATACCGAGGTGAAACAAGAAAATGGGAAGTATATACAAAATACACCTTCCAAGACAATGAGAATAATTGTCATAAATGTGTATAGGCGGGCATTGTCGCATCATTGCACGCCCAAACATTCGTCGACCTCTACAAAGCATCAATCAAAGAAAAAGGAAAAGAAATAGAAATGAACTTTACTGATATAAATGGACTAGACTTAACTTACTATGATACTGATTTCTTTAGAGGTTTGAGTGAAAAAACGGACCATTTGATGAATGATGAAAATACTGCTACTGGATTATGTTTTTTATATCAAAATTAAATAAAATATCATTTTTTATTATATCTATTACATTGTTATTTATAATTTTTATTAGTTGTATATGAAATCCATGTGTTATTGCTTTCAAGATGAATGAGGGTAATGTATGTCTGGCTAACTATGCAACCACACACATAACTCTTCGAGATAAAAGATACTTTCTAGATTTGAAATTAACAAATGCGAATGTAAGTACCATATTTGGTATTGCAAACTTAATTGAAGGCTCCGCAAGAGCAAATATAATGCTACCAAATGGAACTATGTTCCATATCAATGATGCATTATATTCTAACAAATTCACAAGGAACTTGCTCATCTTTAAAGATATTCATAGAAATTGATATCATATTGAAACTATGAATGAAGGTAATATAGAATGTCTTTACATTACCTCTATTGTTTATGGCAAGAAACTTATAAGGGAAAAACTCTCAGCATTCTCCTCTAGGTTATATCATACAAATATAAAGTCTATCGAGTCATATGTTGTCGTGAACCAGAAGTTCAACGATTTTTATTCTTTGGCATGACAGGTTGGGTCACCCTAGGTCCTCAATGATGCGGAGAATCATAGAACACTCACATAGGCATTCATTAAAGAACAAGGCCCAATGAAGACCAATGTGCTACTTGCTCATAAGGTAAATGACAGTCAGACCATCCTTTAGCAAAGTCACATTTGAGTCATCAGTCTTCTTAGAAATAATACATGGGGACATATGTGAACCTATCCATCCACCATGTGGACCTTCTGTTACTTTATGGTCTTAATAGATGCCTCTATAAGGTGGTCACATGTTTGTCTTCTTTCCACATAAAATATTCCCTTTGCTAGACTCCTTGCACAAATGATCAAATTACAAGCTCAATTTCCTAATTATCCAATTAAAACTATCAAACTTGACAATGATAGTGAGTTTACCTCCTAAACCTTTATTGACTATTGCATGTCAGTTGAAATAAATGTTGAGCATCCTATTTCTCATACACCCAAAACAGTTTAGCAGAGTCCCTCATCAAACATCTTCAATTAATAGCTCAACCACTGCTAATGAAAACCAAATTGCCGACTTCTGCTTGGGGACATGCTATTATGCATGCTGCAAGCTTGGTTCCTATTCAACCAATAACTTACCATGAATACTCCTCTTCACAACTTGTACTAGGCAAACAACCAAATGTTTCTCATTTACGAATCTTTGGTTATGCAGTTTATGTACCAATTGCACCTACACAACGCACTAAAATGGGTCCCCAACGAAGACTTGGGATTTATGTAGGTTTTAATTCTCCATCTATCATAAGATATCTTGAATCATTAATAGGAGATGTTTTTACAGCCCACTTTGCGAATTGTCATTTTAATGAGTGTATTCCCACTATTAGGGGGAGAAAAGTCAGTTCTAGAAAGGTGACGAGAAATTACTAGGAATGCATCTACAATGTCTCATTTTGATCCCCATACAAATCAATGTGAATTGGAAGTTCAAAAGAGCATTCATTTGCCAAGTCTTGCAAATCAATTACTAGATGCTTTTATTGATATAAAGAAAGTGACAAAGTCACATATCCCAGCTACGAATGCTCCACCACGGATTGATGTCCTTGAAGGACAATTAACAAATGAGTCTAAAATACACATGAAGAGTGGGAGACGTATTGGCTCAAAAGATATAACTCCCTAGAAAAGGATAACACAAAGAAGAATTGATACCCCTAAAGTGGTACATGATAAACAAAAGGCTCCTATAGAGGCATATGATAAACAAAAAGCCCCATGATGAGGTATATGGTGAACAAGATGCCCATACAAAAGCATATATTGGGCAAGAAACCTTCGAAGAGGCTTGAGATAAAGAAATAACCCCTAAAGAGGAATAAGCACCTGAAAATTATGAGATCTCAATAAATTATGTGCACAATAGAGAAAAATGGGATCGAAATAAAGTTGTATCAATAATATTTTTGCTTTCCAAGTGGCCTTAGACATCATAAGTGTGACACCCCAAACCCCGAGGGTCCTGTTGACCAACTGTCAACTTGCGGAATACATGTGGGTATCGCATATCTTGATACCACACTATCGTGTCTTATTCACCTATGAGTAGTCCCACTAGGCCCTTTCAACCATACTCAGAATATTATCCAAGACTATGTCACAATAGTCCTTAAGAGTTTATTACAACACTCTTATACAAAATCATATATTAAAACTATTTTGTTCTAATATATTTTACAAAATGAGTATCAAGGCCACATGTCGGCCTTCTTCACACCACGCCTCGATGAGCGTCATTCAATCGCGGTTTGTCCTAAACTTGAAATGTTTTTCCCATTAAGTGTGAGCCACACCCAATAGAGATAACTCCTACAGAGGCTACTCCTCACCTAAGTGCACATATAATGGTCGCACACTCACCACAATCATTCCATTTAAAATATAATTTCTACCATGGAATCCTACATGCCATGAAATGAGATGTGACTTAATCATGTACCATGCCCCAAGTCCTCACCGACTCCTCCACAATGCACGCCAATGTGTGATAAACCATCATTGATGTTCCCTATCCAATGATCATTTTCCAAAACAGTGACTTCTTTGTTTTATAACCAAACCCATTGATATTTTACCTCCGCGGTCTTTTTATTAACAAACATGTGTCTTTGTGGGTAGGCTTAATTTTCGGGTCTCACCGCAGTTTCTAAACGCTCTCCATGCCACTTTCACGCAAGCCACCTGGCTGAATATGTACAACCAAAAATATCGGGCTTCACTGAGGGTATTTATCCCCGCTTGCTACACCGACAGCAGTTTTCATGCTCTGCTAACAGTAGGAATCGTACCGGAATTTCGTCAACGTACACAACCCACTCATCAACCACCAAGGATAGTGCGTGATGGCACTATTCCACACTCGCAGAACAAATAAACTCCGGGCCGAACTTTATTCAACGATCGGTTACCATCAACCACCAAGGATGGTGTGTGATGGCACTATGCACTTACACCCATTCAATGCTATGTCCCCGTGCATATGCAATGTATGCGCCATTGCCTATTTGTACCATGTCACATATATGATGAATGCTATATGGAAAATTTTATCAAACATGCATATCACCAATGCATCCTGGGTAATTATATCAAACATGCATATAATTTCCCTACATTAACTCATTCATGTCAATGTATCACACAAGCACATATAAATCATTACTTAGGTAAGTCATTGCACTTTATTCTCTAGGCTAAATTACCACATAACATGTCCATAAAATAGCTTACAACAGGACATGTAATGGCCATGTCTACACATACAATTCATCACATGTCAATATATTAATACACATATCAACACTTCATCAAACAAGCATGTCATGTTATGATTAAAATTTTAGCAATGATGTGAGCACCAAATTCCAATCACTGGCATATGGCTAGATTCTAGACTCAAAGAGCTTTTCATAGAGTCCAAGAATGCACAAATTAAGCCCGAATTTAAAAGATATGGCGTCGTCCAAGTTTACACTAGAGCCACACTATTGCACCAATCCATGCAATAGCGTGCCCGAGGGTTGCAAGAGCATTTTGGCAACTCCTGTAAATACAAATTTTCAACCCAAATTTGCTTTAGAAGCAACCCTTTAAACCGACTACAGATCCATCCCATGCCATTAATATGGCACAACATGGTTCCAAATTCAACCCAAAACAATAGCCCAAAGGCTAGAAATAAACTTTGTAGGAAGAATCCCTACCTCTTGAAGCATAACCCCTTGTCGAATCTCCGGACTTTACTCTTTAGTCCAACGAGTTCCGACCGTTGGAAGGCCAATGAACTGAGGAAGAAACCGTTGGCCTCCTTCCTCTTTCTCACTTTCTTTTCCTTTTCCTTTCTTTTCTTTCTTTTCTCTCTTTCTTTTAGATCTCCTTTCCCTTTCTCTCCTTTCCTCCCTTTCTCTTTTCCTTTCCTACTATTTCTTCTATGAACTGGTTGTGAACTCCCATTTATAGGCATGTCCATTGGCATGCATGTGGACACATGGCTTGCCATGTGTCACACATGCATTTAGCCTTGCCATGCCATGTGTCACTCACATGGCTTGCCATGTGTCACCCGACACTCGTTGCCTCGAAAAACATGAAATTCTGACTGTCTCAGAATTCAACGAAATTCGCATGGATAACTAGATTTCGCGAGACGAAGTCAACGATGAGATCCGTTTTGCCATCCAAGATCTAGAAAAATTCAAGGTTTTCAACCTATATCGTAGTAGCAAGTTCATCGTGTTTGCCCTATTTTTTTTGGAAAAGTTCAAATTTACCCAGGTTTTACAATAAGGAATTATGAGGATCCTGAACCACAAAATGTGGAAGAATGTCAAGATAGAAATGATTGGCCAAAATGGAAAGAAGTTATGCAAGCATAGTTAAACTCGTTAATGAGACGAGAAGTTTTTGGAACTATAGTTCAAACACCTAAAGGTGTAAAGCATGTTAGGTACAATGGGTATTTGTATGAAAGCGCAATGAAAATAATGAGATCATAAGATATAAAGCACGATTAATAGCACAAGGTTTCTCGTAGAGACCTGGTATTAGCTACGAGGAAACATATTCACCTATCATAGACACAATTACTTTTCGTGTTTTAATAAGCTTAGCAGTCTTTGAAGGACTAGACATGTGTCTCATGGATGCTATCACATCTTATCTATATAGATCCATAGATAATGACATATACATGAAAATCCCCAAAAGATTTAAATTACCTGAAGCAAATAATACAAAGCCTCATAATATGTGCTCAATCATATTGCAACAATCTCTATATGGATTGAAGTAATGCGAAGGCATGTAATACAATCTCCTTAGCGAGTATTTATTGAAAGTAGGGTATGCAAAAAACCCTATATGCCCATGCATCTTTATCAAGAAATCGGAAACCATATTTGCAATTATTGTTGTGTATGTTGATGATTTAAATCTTGTTGGAACTCTTGAAGAGCTCACAAGAACAACAAGGTATTTGAAAAATGAATTTTAGATGAAAGATCTTAAGAAAACAAAATTTTGTCTCAGCCTACAGATCGAGCATTTCCCCACTAGAGTTTTGATCCATCGACAAAGATATACTAAGAAAATTCCAGCGTTTTTGAGATGATAAAGCACACTCTTTGTCTGCCAGTATTGGTTGTCTGCTCACTTGACATGAAAAATGACTCATTTCATTCTTGTGAAAAGGGTGAAGGATTACTTGGTCCTGAAGTACCATATCTTAGTGTCATTGGTGCACTTATGTATCTTACTAACTGTACTCACCCAAATAATGCTTTTTCCATCAATTTATTAGCCAGGTACAGCTCCTTTCCAACCCAAAGACATTGAAATGGTATCAAGCATATATTGCACTACTTCTAAGGAACAATTGATATGGGTCTATTTTAATCAAAGGAATCAAAGCAGCAATTGCTTAGATATGCTGATGCAAGATACCTTTCAAACCCACATAAGGCTAGATCACAAAAAGGGTATGTGTTTAATTATAATGGAACTACTATCTCGTTGCAATCCTTTAAGCAAACAATGGTGGCTACATCATCGAATCATTAAGAGATTATAACAATTCACGAAGCAAGTCGTAAATGTATATGGCTAAGATCGATGGTTTAACATATTCAAGAATCATGCGAACTCCCCTCTACAAAAGACAATTCAGTTACATTATTTGAAGATAATGCTGCTTGCATTACACATATCAAAGAAGGTTATATCAAAGGAAATAGAACTAAACACATTTCTCAAAAGTTTTTGTATACACATGAACTCCAAAAGAGTGGTGAAATCGATGTTCAATAAATACGCTCAAATGATAATCTAGCAAACTTATTCATAAAGTTATTACCAACCTCTACATTCAAGAAGCTAATATATAAGATTGGAATGCAACAACTAAAGGATATCGACATGAGGGGGAGTATGCTTATGACATGATGATAGTGTATTGTACTATTTTTCCCTTCGTCTAGGTTTTCTCCCACTGGGTTTTAGTGGCAAGGTTTTTAATGAGGCAGTCCTAACAAACTAAGAGCAATTTGAAGAATCATACAAAGGTTGCACTCTTTTTCCTTCGCTAGGTTTTCCCATTGTGTTTTTACTAACAAAGTTTTAATGAGGCACATTCTATATGGTGGTCATCCAAGGGGGGAGTGTTGTAAATGCTGATGCATGAATTGGTGAATGAATGACCATCTCATCAAAGATGAATAATGAACATTTCATTAAGTGAAGAACCTTTCATTAAGGTTCATGAACCTCCATTTACTCATCTTAATGATGAGTAATGGAAGCCTTGTATTTGGAGCCTATAAAAGGCCGATCTTGCTCCTTGGAAATGCATCCCATTGAGAAGAAGGCCTCTCTCTCTCTTTGACTTTTTTTTATAATTCCTCAGTTCTCCATTTTCCTTTTTCCCTTCCTATATACAAAATAGTTATATTCTCTTTCATTTAAAGTTTGTATCTTATAATATTTTTACAACATAGGGGTTGAAATTTTTAAAATTTTTGGAAGTCAAACGAAGCTTTATCAGAAGTGGCAAAGAGGTGGAGCAGTTATTTGCAGACGTGGAATTTCCTTGAGGAACGAGACTCTCTAATGGAGACGTAGATGAAATTCGTAAGGAACAAGCCTCCCTATTGGAGACGTGGATAAATTCTTGAAGAACAAACTTAGTTAATGGAAGATATGGGCAATATCTTCAAGAAGTGGAGAGAGTGAAGAAAATGGAGACTTTGGCAGCAAGCCAAGACGTCTATAAAAGGAGCGATAAAGAATCAACAAACCAACCAATCAATCGACTCAACAATATCAATCTACTTTAGCAATTCCTAACTTTTCAATCCCCTTTCATCAATTTCAGCATTTTATTTCCTAGTTTCAGCCAAGTTTCTCAGCACTTTATTTCCTAGTTTCAATCTAGTTTATGTCAATATTTCAACACAGTGTTATTTCATTCCTTTATAGTGAAATCCAATGTTTACTTCAACAATTCTAACATTCTATTTCCAAGCATTCAAGTCTATCAATTTTTCAGCACCATGTTATTTCATTCCTACCTAGGGAAATTTAATATTTTTCTTCATCATTTGATGCCTGCAATATTTCCATTCGTACGACATTTTCTACTTTGATTTTAGGGAACTGTCAAGGTAACTAAGAAGCCTACATAACCTAATTAAAAGTTTGATTTTACAAGCCATTTTAGTTTGAAAATATTTTAATTTCTTGATACACCTGCAAGCTTGTATTTTGTATATTCATATGAAATTCAAAAATTACCACAACACAAATTATATTAAAAATCAAGGTATCATATATTTAAGGTTAATTTATTTAATTAATATATATATTTTAGTTATTATTTATTATTATTATTATTATTTTACCATTTTTGACAATATTGGATATATATTTAATTTAATTGAGTAACATATCTAACTTATTTTTTTACTTATTATTTTTTTATTGCTTTTGACAATAGTGAAAGGGTGGCTGTTTGTGTTTGGAATTGGAGTTCCACATCAGAATCATAAGAGAAAAAAAAAAATAAGAGCTTTAAAATAACCTAAAACATAAAGTCAATTGGGCCAAGTCACCTCGCTTGTGTGGAATTTGGGCTGCAGGCATTAGAATTTGGGCCAGCCAGATGACATTTGGACTGTGCTTTGATGGCTTGGGACAGCCATAGGGTGGGATGAAATTTGGGCCCATGGATGGGATTAAATTTAGGCCCATATTTAAGGGTCTTTTACTAAACTTAAAATATGCAGCAGGCTTTGAACTATTCGATTCATCCGGTTCAGCGATTTAACCGCGGGTTTGATAGCTCAATACCGATTTGACAGAAAAGCTCAATATAGGACTAGATCGAAAACGTAGCTGGTCCATGGTTGAACCATTGTATGGACTAGTCAATCCGATTTTTTAAAACATTAAAGTCAACATGCATCTTTATTTAAATTGTATTGATGTGTTGTCATTTTTTTTTTAGCCAAAACCAAGGTCACAGTGTTCAGAATTCTATAGGAACAAAATGATTGTTGGAATCTCACGTGTAGTGTCACATATAATGTTCAACACTGGCAAAGCATCATTATCCAGAAAAACCACTGCGCTAACGACTCTTCGAAGCCACAAGATGTATCAACTATTAGAACTTCACTATCTCACACCTATAATAAAGTCCCAAGTTAAATGAATTCAAAAAAAAAAAAAATCAGCGGAAAAACCCTAGGTATGATTTCGGTTATTGAGAGCTGTCCAGAACACACCCACGGCCGCTCTGAGGAGGAAGACCACCTCTTGGTTAGAAGAAATAAGAAGGTTAGATCGGAGGCCCCTCCCACCAGCCAACTGATGGAGGACACAGATATGATTGCGGGAAATCAGAAAGAGACTTCCTTCCGTAACATGTTGATGGGGAGACAGGATGAATCCATGCAGGAGGAAGATGAAGAAGGGAACTCAGAGGAAGATGAGAAGCAAACACCAGAAGAAGATCAGGAGCAGGACTACTCGATAATAGGTGTCTCGAAGGAGGAAAAAAAACGTATTTGCAGACCATGGAAGAAAACACTGATTATCAAGCTGCTGGGACGTAATATAGGCTTCCACCTTCTGCGGAGGAAACTGAAGGAGACGTGGAAACCAAAATCCCCGCTGGAACTCATCGCTATTGAGAATGGGTATTTCCTAGCAAAGTTTTTGTTCTCTGGCGATTATGAGTTTGTGTGTAAAATCCGCGCTACTTTTCCCAAACAATCGCTATCGATAAGGTTCTCGCCGAGTATGCTCAGGGTTGGCAAAGTGAAAGATCCGATCTTCCACATCGTAAAAGGTTCCTTGCGCTTTGGCCCATAGCCAATATGCTCGTGGTTGCAGCCAAGAAAAAATTTCTGAAATTTCGTGGAGACGGGAGGTTTAACCCACCCAAAACGCATTGCTCGCACCCTCCGCCAATTAAGCCATTCATTGCACTTATCATATATAGTGCAAACTTTTTTTATATTCTCTTATTATTTATTTATTCATAATCCCTACCACCATCTGATTATAATATTTTATTCTATTTTTATTTTACATTATAACTTATAATATTTTTAAATCAAATATTAATTGAAGTTTAGCAAGAAATATCATTTAAAATTCTAAAATTATATATATAATATTTTGAATCTCCTCATTATCTACATAATATTTATAATAATAAAAAAAATAAATAAATAATATCTCTTTAACATAATAATATCTAAATAATATATTAAATATAACATATATAATTTAATAATTACTAATCCATTTAATTTTAATCTACCTTAATTAAGATAACGAATCATTTCTATCATCTATATAATTAAAATATGCGAAAATTTAATCGAACCGATATTTTGTAAAAATATCCACCGATATTTCTCCGATATTTCATATTTCAAAATCCAATTACCGATATATCCGTATTTACTCTATATATTTTGATCCTTGGTTGTAACTCATCCATCTTCCACACGAAAAGACTTATCGCATACTGATATTCCGCAATGACAACTCATTTGTCAGAACGCTTAATTTGGAACTAGCACCATCAACCTCTACACCGAAAGGATTCTCATCAAGACTGTCGTGACTAGTACCAAATTTGATGTGGAGAAATTTGATGGCACCAATAACTTTGGCATGTGGCAAAGCAGGAGGTGCGTGATGTTCTTTCCAATGTGAGCTTGATGTTGCACTAGAAGAAAGCAAGACTTAAGATGTTGATGAGAAAGATTGGACAAGAATCAACCGTTTAGCCTATGGTACGAGCCCGATGCTATGTCTCTCCAAGGAGCCGGCGTATCCGCTTTATGAGAGAGACGTCTGCAAGCAAGTCATGGCTGAGATGGAAGACAAGTTCATGAAGAAGAGCTACTGCAGAACAAGCTCTATACTAGAACGAAGTCAGTATCGCTCAAAGATAAACCAGTACCACCAAGGAATGATCACATCACCGCATTTGATTCATTGCAATCGATTTATTGAATCTATGAGAAAGAAGCGACGTTGATAAAGCTGATATTGTTAGCTTCCCCTTCGATGAATAACATCTTATTGTTAGTATGTTGACCGGGAAGGAAACAATAACATTTAAAGAAGTAACCATTGCTCTGTATTCTAATGAGATCAGAAAAAAAGATAAATTAGAACACAGGAGCCTCCGCTTTATGAAGCCCACACTATTTGAGGTCGAAAATCAAAGCCGAAACCGTGGAGAAGGGAAGATCTTCAACAAAAGACAAACTTGGTAAAGATGAATGTGCCTTTGTCACGAAAAAGGCATTAGAAGAAAGAATTGTCCGTTGCAAAAAGAAAGGAAAGGGTGTATCTTAAGTATGTGTGGTCAAGATGATAAGTCGATTTTTCATCAGCCAGGTGTCATCATGATCAGTACCGATGAATGGTCATAGATTCACCTCGCTTCATTCCACATGTGTTTCAAAGGAGTGGTTCTTCTCAACTTTACGTAACTCGATGATGGTGGTGCTGTTGTTTATCCGCACAATCAACTTACAAGATACCGATCGGGTTCAATCAGTTTGAAGAATCATGATGGGTCGACTAGGGTGCTGACAGATGTTCGGAACATTCCGAAGCTTGAAAAGAATCTCATTTCTTTGGGAACCTTGGAGTCAAAAGGTTTCACTATCATTATGAAAAATGGGATTCCTCAGTTACTTCAGAGACTTCAGGGTGATGAAAGGTAATTAAAGAGAAACAACCCGTATCTTACTCGCAAGACAAAGAATGGGGACAAAGAAGAAGAAGACGGAGGGGCGCATAAAGTAGCCGAGATGTCCGTGTTATGGCATATGAGACTCGACATGTTGAGAGAAATCTTGCAAACGTCAAGGCGTGCAAGGATTATTAAAAGGTGCAAAGACTGCGTCGATTTCGCGAGCAATGTGTTCTGGAGCAAAAAGGGTGAAGTTCGGCACGCAACTATAATATCAAGGTATATCGATTATATTCACGCATCGGGGACCAACCAAGACGGTTTCCTCGGGAGGTAAACATTACTTTATTACATTTGTTGATGACTTTTCCGAAGAGTTTCAAGGTGTATACGCTAAATCCAAAGATGAGGTGTTTGAAACATTTTAAGGAAGAAAATGGTGGAGAACCGGGACAGGAGGAAGATTAAAGTAATTCGATTCGACAATGGTACAGACATCGAATGATCAATTTTCTTATTTCTCAGAAGAAGGAAGGCATCTCTAAGACTTGCCAGCTAGGAGATACACCGCAGCCACGGTGGCAGAACGCATGAATCGAACCTTGCCGAGAAAGTTCGCAGTATGTCATTCAATGTCGGCTCGGGGCAAACAGCCTGGGCCGAGGTCGTTATGTATGCAAGTCATCCCATTAACCGCTCACCATCACCGCACTAAACAGCAAAACAATCTATGGAGGTATGGTCCTGAAAAACCTATAAATGATTATGATGCTTTACGTGTGTTTGGTTCCACCGCTTATTATCATGTAAAGGAATCTAAGTTGGATCCAAGGGCTAAAAAGGCATTGTTTATGGGAGTTACCCTGGGTGTCAAGGGATACCGACTCTGGTGTCTATCTTAGAAGAAAATTATTTCTAGCAGGGATGTTACTTTTGATGAATCTGCCATGTTGAAGAAGGTAACAACAGATGGAAAAGTGTCAGAGAACACTTTTCAACAGCCAGAGGGAAGACTGGGTCAAGTGGAAGGTAATTAAACAGTAGTTTCATAATGACTTCGGGCCTAAACTAGTTGAAGACCGCCAGAAGGATCATGAAGCGTATGTTTGAGAGGAAGAGGTTTCTAAACCCAAGAACTCAAGAAGAATGTGATTTACCAATTTCCATCGAAGGCCCAGAAGAGAGGACAGGAACCTTAGGTTTGAAGATATGGTGGCTTATGCATTTCTAGTGGTAGTTTGATGTATGCTATGGTATGTAAAAGGCCTGACATTTCACATGCAGTTGGGACTGTGAGCAGGTACATGCATAATCCTGGAAAAGAACATTGGAAAGTAGTGAAATGGATTCTAAGGTACATTCAAAAAACCTTAGATGTTGGTTTGATATTTAAGAAGGATGATATGGTTGGTCACATAGTTGACATCATGATTCGTATTATGTCGGGTGGGGATCTTGATAAACGTAGATCAACCATCAGTTATGTGTTTACTCGCAAAGCAATTCAGTTAGCTGGAAGTCTACTTTACAATCACCGACAAGGGCTTGCCTCACGACTTGCGCGCAGTATATGGCGATCATCGGCGCTTAAGGAAGCACATACAATGGTTGTTTGATGATTCGGGTGTTGGTCGAAACAAAGTTACGCTTGAGCCAGGATACCAAAGCGCTATTCATTTAGCTATGAACCAAGTTTATCATGCACGGACGAAGCATATTGATGTGAGGTATCATTTTGTGCGGGAAATCATTGAAGAAGGTGGAGTCTTAGTTCAGAAGATCAAGACTGATGATAATCCTGCATATATGTTGACTAAGGTGGTGACAACGATCAAGTTCAATCATTGTTTAGACTTGATCAACATTGCAAAAGTTTGATTGCGTCGTTAGTTTATTTGAAGGCTGCGTTTTTGCTACAAAAGTTTCGCAGACGGACTGATATTTTTCAAGGTGGAGATTTGTTGTTTTTTTTAGTAAATATGCAAATCCACATCCCACATCGGTTGTGGAGTGGATTTGCTTCCCCTTTTCTTATTGCGTGGCCCCCTCTTCTAAAATCACACCTCTTCCCATCACTGGGCTATTTCATAGTGACGCCCAATCGTTGCAGATTTACTTCTTTGCCTCAATTTCTTAGGAAATTGATTTGTATTCAAGTTTGTAATTCTTTGGCTTAGTGGAGTTGAAATAGATGGCGCCTCGAGGAAGTATGCTATTGCTCGAACCTCGTAAATTTTATGGAAATTTTTTATTTGTTATTATTTTCGCTATTACTATTTTAGCCGTCCTTATTTTGTATTAGCGATTTGCCGGGTATTTCCACTGAATAGTAACATTTGTGTATTTGGGGAAAACTAACCCGGATTTTCCCAACAGTTTGCAAAATACGAAGGACCCTGGATGATTTTTGGTCATTATCTAACTCTTAGGCCGTGGCACCCAAATTTTGAACCCAACCAAGACACTCTGAGAAGTCTCCTGGTATGGGTGAGATTTCCATGTCTCCCCATAGAACACTTCGATTAGCAGTTCTTGATGAAACTAGCTTCAAAGGTAGGCAACCCGGTGAAAGTTGATGAAGCAACCGGGAATATCTCCAGGGGACTGTTTGCACTCTTTTGTGTGGAACTAAACCTTGCAAAGCCTCTCCTTTCCAAGTTTGTACTACGGAGAAGAGTGAGAAGAATAGAGTACGAGAGGGATACATCTAATTTGTTTTGGGTGTGGAATGTATGGCCATAGAAGAGAATCATGCTCTTTGGAGAATAAGGAACAGCCGATGCATGGTACCGAAGCAAAACCAAGATGGAAAATCAAGGGATCACGAGAGACAATCAAGCAACGAGTGAAACTATGCTCATCAACCCGGAAATTGTAGAACATTATGAGCCGTGGGCCGTGGATACTGGCTAAACGTCGACCCCGCAATAATAAGCACACCTCGACCCCCGTTGACAAAAAAGATTTGGTGAATGGAAACAGTAGGAATGAGAAAGTTCAGCACACTAGAGAAGGTAAGAAGAATCAAGCAACGGTCAACTCCAGATTTGCCGCCTTGATATCTGAGGATGTGGGCTCCGACTTGCCTGACTGCAATGTAGATCGACAACATGCGCCCCCTTCAGCTGATCATCCAGTACTGCCCAAAAGTACAGCTCAGCGACCAAAAAGGGTAAAAAGAGCGAATGTCATAATGCAAACAGATTCCAACCCATAGAGATATTCCAACCCCTCCCCATATTCATGCAACCCATGCAACGGCAACTCCCCACAATCATGCCCACTCTGCAGCTTTAAAAGAGAATCTAAAAGGAGCTTTACGTAAGTCTTCGGAATCCTCCGCCAGCAAAGAGACTATGCGCACACACACAATCCCTCCCCCCCCTCCCTTACCCCAACCAAGCCGCCTCAGCTACCGAACACTAGGTAATCTCCAGGAACTAATTATCCATTCCAAGGGGCATGCAGAGGATGAGGAGCCCGGGAAAGCTTGCCCTTGAAGACGAACACCACAACGATCCCCCTGACGCACAAAGGAACGACTCAAAAGTTGATGAAAGTGACGAAGGGCTGGATGACTCAGATGCAGACTCAATCTACACCTTCGGTGGAGTAGAAGCTTGAGTCATTGGCTGCTCTTAGCCACCTGTTTGTGTTGTATTCTCCGACTTTCTAAGGTCACTCTACCTACTTCTGAGCATTAACCTGTCAGTACGTAATCTACAAACAAACAAGAAAACGGCAGGTGCGCCCGCCGCTCCGATGCTTAAGTCGATCAGGGAACTGGGAGTGAAAGAGTCATCTTCCGTAAAGAATGTCGCATCTTTACGGTTGTCGCTCCTTCTTTATGGAGGAAGATGATCCGAGCCATGGAAAGAGGGCTTATTTCCTTCCAAAACGAAAGGGGAAAGATGGCGTTCTTTGCGCCCCATGGCCTGTTCTTCGCTTTTTGATGCCAAGTCGTCAACTCGCGCCTCTAGCAAGGCTTCACCACCCCAAAAATGGCTGCGCATAGTGGCCGCCTTTAAATTGGGAGATCAATCGAGTAATCAATAGCCGACCGTCTTCTTATAGATGGCTCGTGGCTAGGAGAGGATAAGTCTAAGTGTTACATCCTACGACCGGCTGGAAGGTGATATTTGTGCCTGGCCTGTGGGTAAAGGTGTTCAGCCTCGGTGGAATGGTAGAGTCGTTCTAGTCGAAAATCATAATGCCCCTTTTTCTCCACTGATAATACCATTGGAAAAAGAGAACGCGAGGATCAAGCCAGGTGTGGGGAATGCGGACTGTTAATGCAAGTATGTTCCACTGTGCGCATTACTGAGGAATTTTCTATTTTTGGTGTTACATTTGATGTAGCTATTCGGGGGCTCCTAAAGCTTGAGGTCTCTTATAAAAGGTTTGTGGGGGTGATCCTTCAGCCACCGCTGCTTTTGGTTTTTCAATCCTGGGAGATATGGTTGGGACGCCGCCCATTATCAAGTGTTGTACTTTTCTGATTACTTCATGGAAGAGGCTTTTGAAAGGGGCTTGGACAAGATTTTTAACTATGGATCAGGCCGAAGGCCGCAAGGACTTAGCTAGGACGCGGTATTTTGCATTTCTGAGAATATTTTCGAGCCTCACCTATCTCCTTATATGCCCCTCTGCCTTGTTGTGTCCTTGGGTGGTTCAAAATCGGAATGGAATCAGCGGTACTCAAGAACCCCTCTCCTAAATCAACGTGGGCTCTTTTTTAAGACTCTTCTTCTTCTTCTTCTTCTACAGGTTTCATCTCTCTTTTCTTCTTCTACAGTTTTTCTTTCTTGGTCGATATCGGGTTACGTAACCGCCGGCGTGATCGCTTTGTCGTGTGCTCATTAAGTGCATCAGAACGCCTTGCCCCACTAATGAAATCACATTTCCTGATATTTTTACGCCATTGCATAATTTATTCTTTTTGCACCTGGATTCCCGGCCAGAGGTAGGGACCGACTCCTCGGATCACAGGCTGTGACATTTGATAAAACTTAGGATGGATCGACCCTCAGTGCTTCTCATGAACGTAACATAATTGGCCGACCCAAACTCAACAGTTAGGATGGCACGAGGGCCCACGAGCCTGGCCCACCCTCGTCTTCTATGCCCTAGGAAGCGAAGCGTCGCCAGGATTCAAATTGTCCGTAAAGGTGATGAGTCAATGGCGCATTTAATGCATTTGCGCACTCTGCACGCTTGACATATATTCTCACTGGACTGTACTTCTCACACTCCCTTGTTCCATCGCCTTGCTTCTCCCCCCGCCGAGCTTCCCGCCATGGATATTCTGGTACATCGCGGACCGTTTCACTAGACACTCGTTTCTTCCTCATTTTTCAGGTGAACATAGTTTCTACTCTAGGTACGCTTAGTCTCGGTCGCTGACCCGTTTCGGGTGACAGAGTCGTAGGGGGGTGTCCTTAAGGCATGTTAGAATTAGGTGAATCTTCCCTGGGTCCAATGGGTTCACATAGGTTCTCATCTTTTACCAGTTTTGTAATGTGACTTGGGGCTAATATTCATCTTTTTGCCTCCTGTGTTGTTGTCTGCTTACAGTATAGTGAGAGGTCAGGAAGAGACTTCTACTAGTCAAGTTGGGTGCAGGCTGGGGCCTAGCCGAGAGTCGCCTTCTACAAGTAGCATCATCTCCTCCCTTTCCATGGATGAGGTAAGGTCTTCTTGTCAAATCCCCGAGGATATTGACTTTGAGTCAGTCGAGGGCCCAGTCGAGGCCTACTGATGGGCAAAAATATAACGCAATGTTTTCACCGTAAACAACTCGCAGCCGGGCTTCGCTTCCCCGTGTCGTCCCTGGTCAAGCAATTCTTACACTTCACCAAAGCACCACCTGCCTATATTCACCCAAACGTCATTCGGATTCTGACTGGATGCTGCGTACTAAACCTTCTTTATCAGCTAGACCTTTCATTGGTGGAAGTTTGCTTTGCTTACACCTTGAGGCTGGCACACAGTGGCCGATAATCCATGTTAGCCTAGAGCCCTCTGCTGCAATTCATTACGGGACTCCCCGATTCGCCCAAGTCCGAGGCGAGATGAGTGATCCTGGTCGTGGACCCCTGTGGGCGAGGACCCTGCTCTCCTAACCTTCTCGTTTTCCGTGAACTGGTCAATGTCGCTCCTGTGTGTAGCAGTGTGTTTACACGCCGGTCGATGTGCGCGGACCTTATTACCATGTGCTACTTGTGCAGGGAAAAGCCGGAGGGGTAAACTGGTTAATTGGGTTAAGAAGGCCAGTTTTGAAAAAATCCAAAAGTTGTTGGAGATTTTCGAGCGGGAGCGACATCATAAAGTCCTTCTTACTTTGAAGAATCTGGGTGATTTGAGTCGCAACCCGGCCTCCCTGCGCCGCTTTCTCGCTATTTCGCGCCCCACCTACGTAAATTGTGGAAGGGGAGCACACAAGCACGCGACCTTTAAACTTACTCCCGGGCAGCTCGTCTCCAGCCAGGGAACCGAAGGTCGAGGCGCTGGTCGGGAATTGGCAATCCATACTCAACCCGGGCAACCTTCCTCTGCTAGTGAGGATTCTGTCCCTGCCTCACAGGCATCCAGGAGGGGCGAAAGGGGTAGTCGTTTGAAGCTTCTTCCTTTAGCAAGAAAGGGCTCCCGTCCTGCCCCCCCAAATATTGAAAAGAAGGAAGGAATGTCCGAGCGACAAAAGGTTTCTGGGGAAATGAGTGGAAGATTGGCCCTTGGGTTCCCCATATCCAAATATCCCCCTGACGGGTGCCAGGAGGAGGACGAAATGTCTAACCTGGTCCATAACTTTGCTGCCCGGAAGCGGAAACGTGATGCTAGCTTTAAGCGGGTGGTTGATGCCATCCCCGAGGTGGTCGGGGGAGAGGGCTCAGATGTGCAAGCAATTGTCATCTCAGATTCGCATGAGATGGGTCTGAATGACCAGTTGGCTATGGAAAAAGCCACCTTGGTGGAATCAGGGGAGGCCTCTCCGACCCCCGCTGCGATCCAGGCGATCCATCCTCCCGAAGCAAGCCTGGGCTTGGCCGCAGAGGTCCCTAGATAATCGGTCGAACGTAGCATGCCACTACTACTTGACCGGCTACTCCTGAATTCGTATCTACCTCCATAGGGCCCGGCTCCGCCTATGGAGGAGGTTTTGGCTCCCGGGCCAGAGGGAGCCAAGGAGATCATCAATCGTTGGAGGCCTTTTAATAGGGACGAATCCTTGGCATACCACTTATATGAGCTGTACCCAGCCCTATTGCGGATGCCCGTAACTGTGCGAGCCGAGGGGAGAGGCGAAGAGTATGCCATCTCAGCCCCCGCTTCCACTAGTAAAGAGGACCTCCTGCAGATGGTTGAAGACGGGATGCTAGTCCGCAACCATAACTTTGCTCAATCGACGGAACTGGTACGCTTGTAACTGCTATGTAATGTTCTAGCATTGTTTCCTAGTCATTGTCGTATCCTTAATATATCCATTCGGCAGTACCACGCCATTCAAACACGGCCTACCAAAGATCGAGTTCCCGTCTCGACCGGGATGCAGAGAGGCTACGGCTCTACGCCCACTCGACTGTTTTCGACCAGAAGGCCCTGAGTGCTTCCTTGAAGGAGACGGAGGCGAGTTCACGACGTTGGGAGTCAGAGGCCAAGGAAGCCGTTGAAATGGAGGTCCGGGCTGAGGCGGAGAGAGATGTCGCCGGGTCATGAAGCCGCTAATGGCTAGATCGATGCGTATGCAGACGAGCACCCAAGCGCAGTGGAACTGAAAGTTAGCCAGTGGTTCAACATGCCTTGGTCGCTTCGTAGAATGCCCGCATAAGGGGGGAGTCTGTTATCTGGTCCAAAGACGCCTTGGTCGCTTTCAAGAGGCCGTGGAAGCGCGAGATTCAGGCCACCGCCCGCATGAACGAGTTTCTTTACTACTAGGAGGCTCATTAGCAAAGACGAAGTTGTCCGCTTCCGCGTAGGCTTTAAAGAGAAAAAGGCTCTAGAGGAGGCTTTTGACGTAGGCTTTGACGTGATCTTTAATTACGGTTATGGCTGATGTGCCTTCGCACACAACATTTGTGGAAGTGAGCCCGTGATCCTAGACGGGATGCCGGACACGTCAAAGCCGCTACCTCCCGAGTTCTTCATCAATCCCCGATGCCCCCCGGGTGCTGCCCCAGGGGTTCCTACCACCGATCCTAATGCAGATGTTAGAGAGGCGGGCAAGAGTCTTCCAACCGCCGAGGTTGGGCTAGGCATCCAGTCTAATTCTCCCGTCAAAGTAACTGGGGAGAATGAGGAATCTGATGCCTCTAAGGGAATTAGGGATTGTATTTTGTTGCCGTCAGTGTAGCCTTGTGTCTTACGTGTTATATCCCCGACTTTCGTTGTCGTGCAATTGAGTTTCTTAATAAAGCATGTGTTCGGTTTCGAAAATTTATCAGTTGTCGCTGGTCGAGTCGGGCAATTTACTTTGTTTAGCCGGGTAGGCATAGATGGATGACCCAACTGAGCATCAACCATACTGGGCCGAATAGGACATCAACCTTCCCCGGACTTTGTAATGAACCAAATGGGACTAACTATACTGGTCGGATAGACATCAACCTCCCTGACCATAATGAACCAACGGGGCATCAACCATACCAGCCTCTGATAGACATCAACCTTCCTCAAACTTGGTAATGAAAACTACTGGCATCAACTACATAATCGGTTTCCGATAGACATCAACCTTTCCGAATTTGGTAATGGAACTAGTTGGGCATCAACCATACCGCCAGACATCAACCTCCCTAGACTTTTGTAACGAACCACCGCATCAACCACATACTCGGGCCTGATAGACATCAACCTTCCCTGACTCTCGTAATGAACCAGTCAGCATCAACCATACTGGCCTGATAGGACATCAACCTTCCCTCTGACTTCAGAATGAACCAGCTGCATCAACCATACCGCCTCTCTGGGATAGACATCAACCTTCCCTGACTCGTAATTAACCACAGATCAACCATACCGGGCCTATAGGGACATCAACCTTCCCTGACTTTGATAATTAAATTTGAGATGAAAACACTCAAGCATGCATCGAATCTTTTCTTTATTGATAGTACCTTTGAGGTGCATAGCATTCCACAATTCTTCTGTGATGGGTGTTCTGCCTAGTTTATTTAAGGTATATGAATTGATTCGCCTACCGTGTTACAATATATGGTCCTTCCCACAATGGAACCTTCCGACCACCGATTAGCCGTGTTCTTGAAGACTTTTTAGACCAAGTCCCCGGTCGAACACTGCTCTACGCTACCGTTGTACAGTTTGCCAATCGACGATGGTAAGATGCCATCCGTACGCTTGTCGCCCCGCGGCAAATTCATCTACCGTGTCTAGGTCCTTAACTATAGATTTGCATCGATCGCCGGGCACACATCGCTTCGAGCGAGGCATACCAATTTCTGTAGATTATAGCTTCCATCCCATAGGTAAGTGCAGGGAGATATCCGTGATCTTGTGGGAGGTGGTTCACGTAAGCTAAGTACCAGGGGAAGTTCGTACCGGTACCTTGCAAAATCTACTTAGTTTCTTTAGCAGCGGTCAGCGGGGGTTGTTAGAAGCCTACGCTAGCGGATTTGCTTTGCGAATATCGGGGGGTGGAGTATAGATTTTTTATTTTCAACTCCTGGCATAAGTTTCTGAAGACCCGGCTATCAAATTGGGGCAGTTGTCGTCGATCGTAGGAATACGAATCGACAAAGCGATATTCTTCGGATAAGTGATGACGTCCTTGTCTTTGATTGATCACGAAAGCTTTGGCCTCTATCCATTGATGAAATGTCGGTGGCCACTAGCAGCCAACCTGCCACGAGGGCCGATTACTTGGTAAAGGGAGGCTTCATGTCAAAGATTCCCCATTGGTGAAGGGCTATGACAGATGGGGTAGGACTTGGTAGTGATCTTAAGACTAGAACACAATGATTGGCACGGGGTCACATTTTCACAAATGTTTGGTGTGGACTTCATTGTTGGCCAATAGCATCACTAATTGTGGGCTCTGTTGCAGGTGCACTGGATGATTTGCCATATCCTTCGTGTGGCTCGACCCGACACATCTTATTACCGTTCGAGTTAAGCATTTCAGATGGCGAATCTAGGATGTTAAAACCATTGCCCATTGATCAAGGAAAATCTGGCTGACTGAATTCGAACCTTATGAGCCTTGTCCTTCTCATTAGGGAGTTCTTCTGTGCTGATGTAATGTGTTATGGGTCCATCCAGGAAAGGGAGGTTCGTCTACCTGGCTTACCCTGACAGTGGCTATCGAGGAATCGGCGTCAATAGATAAGCGAAATATTGTTTACATTATAGGTGAGGCAACGACCACGCGGCCTAAAGGGCGTCTGCTTTTTCATTGCAATCCCTGGGAATGTGTTCTAGTTTTCAAGCAGAAAAACTACCCAAGCGTTGTTTAACTAGGGTTACATACTTCGCCATTCAGGGATCCCAGGACTCATATTCTGCGTTTACCTACCCTACCACCAATTGGGAATCACTTTGAATTATAAGCTTGTCGATTGATATTGCAGCTGCCAGTTCAATCCCGGCTAGGATGGCTTCATATTTTGATTCATTGTTCAAGGCGTTGGAAGGCCCGGTCGGATAAGCTTGCTGATCTGCATCCCCATACGAGGATTTTAGTTGCGAGACGATGTCGGCCCAGTTTGTAGAGGCATGGGTCTGCGAGTCCTGATTCAAATTGTCAGAGCAAGTTTCGGGTTGGGGGATTGCGCTGGGAAGTGCGTAACACCCAGAAATATACCACAGGTTTTCGGTTGACAGGGTATATTAAAAGTTAAATAGAAATTTTCGAAAGACCAACGATAAATCAGGAAGTGGCCAACAAGGAAAGGAAAGGGTAAAGTGGTAATTTATCACTTAAGGACCCAAGGTAATAAAGCAAGATAATATGCCAAACTAAATTTAGGAATAAGGATTATCAGTTCAAATAGAGAGAAATGGGGACAAGATGCAAAAATGAAAGTTAAAAGCAAAAATGGGTTTTGTCTTGGCAAACATGGCCTTAAGGTGGGATCAAAATATCTTATATTTTGGGTCTCTGAAAGAGAAGAAACCGTGAGAGGAGAGAAACGAGAAGGAGAGGAAGGAGAAGAGAAAGAAAGAAAGAAAGAGAAAGAGGAAGGGAGAAAGCCCAGATGAGTATGAAACTAACCTTGAGTATGGGAAATCATGAAAGTAGTATGGATCTATGGAATTCTAAGGTTTGTATGAGTTATTAGCTGTCTCAGAATCAGGGTTTTGGTATAATTTGTCTAACATGATTTCCTTTGAAATTAGGGTTGATAAAACCCCATAAGGAACAAGATGGTTATAGAATCCTCCCTTTTAGGTTGGATTCATGGTTTAATTGAAAGTAATTGAGTTAGGGTTTAGAACAAACCCTAACTAATCATCATGTTTGGTTTGTTATGGGTTATGACCCATATTAGAGTGTTTTTGGGAGAAATTCATGAAAGGTTTATGAAGAAAGATAAGTAATTGAAAAGTAGTTTGGTAAATAGAAGTTACAAAGATGATTTTTGGAGTGAGTGTGAGCGTGTATGTGGGTGTGAGTTGTTTGGGTATCCAACATATGAAATGGAAAAACACACGTTACGGGCATTTTTCGGGGACTGCATTTTGGACTGTATAAGTACACCTTGGACTGTGCCGAGGGTGCAGCCCTCCAGGCAGACATGCCGATGCAGATTGTGGAGCAGGTGCCGGTACACCACTGCTCTATTTTGAGCCCGGTGTTCATTATTTTTAGCCATAACTTGCTCATTTCTTATCGGTGAGTGATTCAAGTGGCTAGTCGTGAACTAAGGAGAACTAAACATGAAATAGGAATCGTCAAAATTATGACTCGTGGCCCATAAATTCCCTCAAAGTGGGGCTATGTGCAAGCCAATTCCTGCATCAGTTTGATCGCTAGAGTGGTCAGGTTAGACAGAACACCAACTGAGGTTCGATTACTCCGTTTGGGTGATTCGGTTGAGAGAACCCTTAGCACCTTAACTTTAGGGTACAAGAAAAAGTGTCAAATATGGAGTCAAGACACTGGAAAATGAGTATTACAAACTGTCCCAAGTGCAATATGGGTAGTGAGCTAGTTTGGCATGAAAATGCCATAACTTTGAGATGGATGAATCAGTTGGAATGATTCAATTTCTAAATAAAGTAGATTCATAGAATAAGAATATGTATGTAGCATACCAAAAATACCTGGAATTTTTATAATAAATTTATTATATATTCCGTGTATAATTAGGCCAACTTAGGTATTTTTAAGAAGGAATTGTTAGGCAGTATTGATTAAATGATTATTGGCTGAAATAAACCCAAGTGAAAAAGAGAAAAATATGGAAATTGAAAATGGGACCTAAGATTATTCTTAAATAAGTTTATATGTCTAAGTGAAAATAGGAGACTTAAATGAAAATAATAGAGAAATGGAGGACTAAATACTTAAAAGAAATAGAGAAAAGAAGAAAAAAATGGGAAAGGCGTGTAGCGTGTAGGAAAGTGGAGGAAGTTCCTCCTTTTTTAAAATACAATTTAGAGTGATCCAGAAGAAAGGAAAAAGAAAAATGGTATTTTTTAGGTGAAGCTCTCACTTTCTCTAGATTTCTAGCGATCGGGCCATAGGTCAGTGACAGAGAGGGAAAGTCACTTACGCGTGACAATAGGCGCAAGTAGAGGCCGGAATCGGGGACTTTGACAAACTTCATGAAGTAGGTCTTCTCCTACTTGAGTGCGTCTTCTACCTAAAACCAGGGTGGTTATCTGGCCTTGGGAATGTATGGTTACATTTAAACCATGGGAAGTACATTGTGGTAGTGCGCGACTAGCCAGAACCTTAGGCTGATTTTGCAGTTACGAAGTGAAGGGGAATTTGGTAGTGCGTCTTCTGTAAATTGTAGCCACATCAATTAACTTGATGTTGAAGCACGAATTTCTGATTTGGACCTCTGTAGACTAAGTTATAGTCCTTTTGCGAGAGTCAGCCCAGCTAAATCTAGTGGTCGGTCCTTGAGTGGGTCTAACTAATGGGACCTTAGAATGGGATTTGGTCGGAAATAAGAGAGGTGGCAGTTAGTCCATACATGAAATTGTAGCCACATCAATGGAACTTGATGTTAGGCTTTTGAATTTCTGATTTGGGCTCTTGTAGGCCGAGTGTAGTCTTCTTTCTGCGGTCGAATGGGTGGTGGTGTTAAATTGACGGTGGTGTCAGTAGGGTGGGTCTGACGAGTGGTCGTTGGTGGGTGACGGTGGTCGTCCCGAGCGGGTCGATTTCGTCAAGGTTATTTGCAGTGACCTCCCAGCTTGGGGAGGTCGTACTCTCGCCGTTTGAACTCAGGTTGGGTGTTCTTGGACTCTATGGAAAGAAGCCCATGGAGTCAAGAATACGATGATATGCCTGAGGAGGATGTTAGATGTCAGACCGGGTGTTTGGATGAAGTCGTCACTTGATGCGGCCTGATCGGTTCAGTCGGCTCTGTCAAAGTTGACTACGCATGACCTCCAACCCGGAGTCATATCTCCTTCGTTTGAACTTCGATTTGGGTGTTCTTGGACTCTATGGAAAGCCCATTGAGTCAAGAATACATTGATATGCCTGAGGAGGATAGCAGATGTCATACCGAGGTGTTAGACTGAGCTCGTCACTTCAGTGCAGCTCGTCAGTTCAGGTCAGCTCGTCAGGGTTGACTACGCATGACCTCCAACTTCGGAAGGTCATATCTCCTTCGTTTGAACTCCGATTTGGGTGTTCTTGGACTCTACGGAAAGCCCATTGAGTCAAAAATACATTCATATTCCTGAGGAGGATAGAAGATCTTTGACCGAGGTGATAGATCGAGCTCGTCCAAGTCAGGTCAGCTCGTCAGTTCAGGATTGACTATGTATGACCTCAACCGGAGTCCTGCTCCTTCGTCAGACACTTTGATTCGGGTGTTCTTGGACTCTATGGAAAACCATTGAGTCAGAATCCCATCTATATATATATTGTTAAAGTGGAACTCATAAATAGCTCAAAAATCAATCCTAACCAAAACTATTAGTACACCACGAATAATATTGTTCTTTAATGGTTTTGGAATGGGTGGCTTAGGAGGAAAAGCCAATGAGATTGAGATTCCAAAGATTGGAATCAAAGTGCCAAGATTTTTAGGTTTGTTCTCTTGAATTCTATTCTGTTTCAAGTTTTTGCATGTTTATTCTCGACTCATTCTTATGTCAGTATCTTGAAGTAGTTTACGAGCATATGAAATGAGTGCGTGAATGTGTATAGGAAATGAGTACATAAGCGATTGAGTATATCCTTGAAAGAGAATACGAAAGTGAATATGGAATTGAAATGTGATATTGAAAACCTAATGGAATGTGATTGATGTCGAAATGTAAATCGAATCGAGACCGATTCGACATCTTGAATTGCATCGATATCTTGAATGAAGCCTTTGACAGGATGCAATCGGCATCAGTCAGAGCACCAGAAATTGTCAATGTCACTTGGCGGGATGCTGTCCGACATCCGTCATGATGGCGTGGCATTGAAGAATATCCCACTTGGCGGGATGCACCAATCGGCATCATGATGGCATATGGCATTTAAGTGATACCACATGTCGAGTGCACTGGCGGCATCCGTCATGATGGGAGGCGAATTGTTAAATGTGTAAATGCATTGCAGAATAATAATAATAAGGCGGGATTGTCAAACGGAATCGTCGAAGTGTGAGTGAATAGTTGGGAAATAACCCAGCATTGGCGAAGAGTGTAAAGTAAGAGATTTTTATGTATATGCTTAAATCTCATAAATTAAATTGTGAAATGGTGTTGCATTGAAGTACATGATGTGATTTGGTAAGTGTTGAAATTGAGAAGCATGTGAAATGAATAGCATGAGCATTTGTTGAATTAATATAGGCATGATTTGTCTTCCCAAGTATCTTTAGGTTACATTAGGAATATTGGAGGTGAGGCGTATAGAACCAGAATGAAAATGTAGCGTATAGTTTATCTATCTTGCGAGGTTTCAGTAGACGGGAAGGAAACAAGATCGTCTTGTAGCAAAGTCATAGAGAGAATACGGCGTATAGTATATACTCCGTCATTTGCATATCATCTTTTAGACAATTGGTATATTTTTTTTTTTTTAACAAAGGTTAAACCCAGAACCTTAGTTTTGTATATCATTTTGAAAGAGCATGAATGCCTTCTTTTACCTAAGTATAAATATTCGACCCACTGATGTGTCATCGTGAACGATGACCTTCGCTAAACAAATCAAATAAGTTCTAATAGATAATAAATATCTCAGTGACAGTGATCATAAATTGATTCGGGTCTGATTGATTCGCGACAAATTTTGAAAAAGAAAACTTAATAAAAATGAAAAATAAAAGAATTAAACGGGCGTCCCCGGGGTTTTGGTTCGGACTCGCCAATCGGGTCGGGCCGGGCTTGGGGGTCGCTACAACATAGGTTTCATAATGTACAAGTATAGAAATGTATAGGGATATGTCATAAGATACGATAAGTATATGTCATAAGATATGATAGGATAGGTCATAAGATATGATAGGCTAAAGTACAAGAATGATAGGCACATATGAATATCAGATTATATAATATGAATATATGAGTACATGAATGAATAGATGCATATATGGTAGAAATATAGGAATTATAGATAGATGACACATGACAAGAATACGTAAATAGATGATAAAGTAAAAGATTATCTAGGACTATGAAAGGATAAGGGATATGTACAATATGAACATTTGATATATATGAATATATGAAAACAAGAGTGCATAGATGCATTCATGATATATGATAGGATTACATATATGATACGAAGACAAAACTAAATGATAGAAAAAGATATGAATATATGTATTATAGAGAAATATGAGAACCATAATATGAAACTACAGATATGAGAATGAATATAGAGTAAAGTAATGATAGTATATATTGCATAAAAAAATTATGATGATAGTTATTCATCAGCATAGGATATATACGAGAAAGCGTAATAAAGGCGATTAATACCAACTAGAGCGCAGTAAGAGGATGAATGGAAACGCCTATAAGGAAGATACGGTTCTTTGCGGCGAGATACATGGGACGGATATGGAGCCAGTTTGGGCCATTGGCATAGATCCCGTTTGGATCGGTGGCTGAAGGGTCACCACAATGGACGAGAGATCAGCGTCTGCGTACGGTGATAGTACGCCCGGTACACATAGACGGAGATCAGCATCCGTGCGGTGATAGTACCTTGATACACCAGTTATTTCTCGAATCACAACTAAGGTATTTGCGGGCATGAATACTCTAAAGAAAGGAAAAGTATACACAAGTGTATGATAAGATAAATATGAGCATTTCAATTGTATATGTGAGTATAAGATGAAATGAAATTACATGACAAAATATGCAAGTACATGAAATCATTGCGGAAACTTAATGACAAACATGTGAGATTCCCCTCTTGAATGCATCGTGAATATCAGTATAGTCAGTGAAAAAAACAAATGCAAAGTATATGACAATACAAGATCGTATAAGAAAATATATGATAAAACAATATATAAGAAATGATATATGTAATAGTACATAGAATGTAATAAATCCTTAAAATAGAAGATGAAAAGACATAACTAGAGACATGATATGTAACTTTGAAAGAATAGGAACATTGAAAGACATATAATGACGTGAAAGATGAACACATGATAAGTATAGGAATATGTAAAGTATAGAAAGAGGAATACAGAAAAAGTATAGATAAAGGATATGCCAAAGACATAGAACATGTAACAGAAAAAGGTTGACATGCAATAGGCATATGAGAAGATAAGTAATTAAAGTTATTGTAAGATGTATAGATATATGAAATGCATATGTATAAGCTTGTGACAGTCGTCATTGGTGGTTGTCCATGCTTATGTTCCCACTAAGCGTAAAGCTTGCTTGCAGGTGTTCAATCCGTGTAGGTCTGAAAGAGGAGGCTAGAGGACGAGGACATTCCACATCGTGAGACGAGACCATCTGGAGATAAGTGTCCTGGTATTTGCTTCATAATCTCGATGTTTTGCTAAGAAAGCTGCCATGTATAAGTAAATGGGACTCTGTATATATGTATAGACTTTTTATGGACACCACTCGTTGGTAGTTCTGCATATATGTAAATGATTTTGTTATTACGAAATTGTTTGGCAGCACCAGTCTGGTACGGCTCGGGGAAGACACATGTCAATGAGGTCAGTATATAGTATATAGATAGTCTGGCACCCGGATCGGTTCGGATCACTTGATGGTCGGATCGGGATCGGCGGCGTGATGAGTCGGCAGAACTTTGTCCCGCTAACCTTCTTGGCTTGCCAGTGGATCTTAGTATTAGCGGATTCGACCGCTTTGATGAGTCTAAAAACTCATTAGATTTTTTAATCCATTTCGGGTTTATTATGAGATAAATGTTGATTTGTTTGAAGAAAAGTGGATAATTAACTCAAATTTCATTTCTAACGGGAAAATCTGACATAAACTGAATTCTAGCAAAAATCGGAAGAAATCGATCTGCGGCGGAATTGAGGTCACGTGGAAATTTAAGTCGCAGCAGGAATTTTCGGTTACTGACCATTCCAGTCCACGACATCAACAAATTTAGCTTTGAAGAAGAAGCGAAAGCTTGAACAAGTGAAATTCGTGACTTGAAAGGAGGTTGCGACAAAGCGTGGTGCGATACTATCAAATGGCGAAATTCATGGCGACATCTTGATGTCGCGACTTCAGGATTATGAATGATGTCGCGACACCACTTTCACGAGAACCATAGCAAAGTCCATCATGAAATACGCAGAGAGGTCATTACAAAAGAAGAGGTTGCAAGCTGGTTTTCAAATACAAGGTTCCATTTCATGTGCGACATCCTGCTATCTTCGCGACATAAAAGCTGGGAAGATTTAAAATGCAACCAAAGATAGAATTTGAAAGGAATTCGTAACTGTAGCCCCAATCAGAAAGCCTTGCGAGCTGAACTTGTGACCTTTACAAATCAGGATCAGAAATGATGTCATGACCCCTAATTTAGGTGCGACTGAGAAGTTGAGCGGAAAGGAAATTGATGTCGCGACATGCAAGCGAGGTAAATGACACGGAAAATAAGTGGGAAGAAGGAAATTAGATTTTGTGATGAGGTTACCAAGGCGAAGAAAAGGAATAGAAGCAAAGAGGTCGCGACATCATCATGATGTCCGCGACATAAAATTAAGAAAGATATGAAGCGAAGACCACCAACACAATTGCGACCAAAGGAATCGAGTCACAACATGAAGTCATCATCTGAACAGCAAAGTGGTGAAACGAAAAATGGCGTCATAGCTTCGAGGTGGGAAAGGAAGACAATGATAGCCATGACATGCGAGGTCGTGACATCAACGAAGAAACATTTATGAAATGAAGTGTGACCACACATGATGTGCGACCAGCGATCAAAACATTGCAAGACCAATTGGTTTATTTGGCAAGAAAAGAAGATCGCGGCCCGATCATGAGCAATCAAGACAAGTTTATGTCGCGACATCAACTTGAGGTCGCGACATAGGACAATGAGCTGGGCTTTTCTTTGGATTTCCACCTGGAGCATTTTGGGGATTCGGCCCAGATTCTTTTTTACAGTATAAATAGATAGCTTTAGAATAGTAAAGCGACAGTCTTCGCTGCAGAAAGGGGAAAGAAGGAACTCGGTGTATATTTTAGATGAAATTTTATTTTTTATTTTTAGTTTAATTTTTTGGTTTTGAATATCTCTGACTGTACGAGAGGCAGTAGAATTTGGATTTTTAGTTTTGTTATTTTTCTTAGAGTATTCTTTTCAAATTTGTAAATCTAGACAAATTTAAAATTCATTTTCTTCTTAGTTTTATTGCAATTATAGTGGTTAATGCGTGATCGATTGCTCCATTTCTTAATTAATGCGATGTCGAACCATGACTCTGCTAGATTCGATTTACATTTGAATTCTGATCTTTCCTGCACAATTTAATTAATTTAGGTTAGGTTTTTACTTAATCGGTAATAAGTTTTAATGGATAAGCTCCCGATAAGTAGCACCTAGTACCGGGTTGAGGAAATGTATCTTACTCGATATCGAGGATGCTAAGTGACCGCGAGAGCGGAGATTCACGAGAGTTGAGAGCATTCTTTTACGCGTATGTTCGACTACCATTGAGCTGATGAGCTCTGAGAGATTTGATGATTATTCGGCTCTTAATTGAAATTGAAGGGGTGTGTTATAATATAAATAATGAGAGAGTTCACCTTAATCCTGCAAGGTGAGTTCCAATCCACAGTGTTAGCTCGGATCTAATCAAGGGAAAGGATGAACCATAGATCGAAGGTTGAGCCACCAATTGAATAGTAGAAATTACATGAAATCCTCGAATTAAAGCAAAGTTACACTTTGTCGGCTCAGAAATGAAGTGTGAAGTATTGAGAAGAAAAACACCCCGGATCTTTGAAAATTTGGAATCTGGAGTATTTGGTTAGATCTTGTCTTAGAGAAGCAAGGATATCTATCAGTGAATAATGGAGAAATCGATTCCAATAATTGAAATCTTGGACAAAAATCGAGATCTATACATAAAGCGAGCAATGGATTTTAGTCTTTGAATTGGTATTCCATTGTATTTCATTAATGGTTTTCGTTTCTCACAGGAAACTGATTCAATCCATTCTTTTATAGACAGTTTATTTTTATTCATTTACTTTTGTTTTAGCTTAATCTGAATATATTCACTAGTATAGGAAATTTTAATTTGTGTTGATTAGATAAAACCTTCATTATGAGTTTTAAGTCCAAATAGTATGAAATTTTAGTAGTTGGGGTAGTTAATCTATAATTCGCTATCAATCTCTGTGGGAATGATACCTAGACTTACATTCAGATTTTACTACTTGTATGACCTGTGCACTTGCAGTGTCATAGACTTGACCCTTATTTTAAATCATGAACAATTAAGAAAACTATTTTATCAAAGCAAAATTATCAAAATAACATGTATGCAAGGGAAGTGTAAGGCTCTTGTAATTATATGTTAATTTGAGAGTTTTAGTACATATAGAAAAGGCAAACACCGCAATGACAATTCTCCCAAATAAGTCGGAGCTTGTGAATAGTACTTGAGAAGGGGGAAGGTTAGTTGCTTCCACAGTGATTGTGCTTGGAGAATGTGGGCGAAGTTTCTTGGTTGCTACCCAGAGAGCTAAAGCGGCTTTGCTCAAAGATTGGTTGTATCTGACCTGCGTCGGCTGGAAGCTTGTGACCGAAGAACACTAGTCTTCTGTATTGTCTGCATTTTCTTTTAACAGGGCGGCACTCACTACGACATCCGAGACTGCTAGATATACGAAGAGTGTCTCACCGGCTTTAGGCCTAGCGAGGATTGGAGGTTCCGCTAGATATTGTTTGATTGCCATAAAGGCCTGATCACACTCCTCATTCCATCCAGCCCGGTTAGCCCCCTTGAGGGTGGTGAAGAATGGCTTTAGACGGTCCATGAATTGAGATGGGCTCGCCCCGGGCGAGCCGACCCGTCGGTCATTTGTGCCCTTTTCTAGAATTGGGAGCTAGGGATTCCAGGATAGCCTTAAGCTAAGCGGGGTTGGCTTCTATCCCCCTCTCGGTCACCATGAAACCCAGGAACCGACCCACACTTACCCCGAAGGCGCACTTTGAGGGATTGAGTTTCATGCCGTATGCTCTGAGGAGTTCGAAAGCTTCTTGTAGATGTGTAGCGTGGTCTAGGCGCTCCTTGGACTTTACCAACATATCGTCAATGTATACCTCCATGGTTTTACCCAGCAACGGTCTAAACATCTTGGTCACCAGTCTCTGATAAGTTGCTCCGGTATTCTTTAATCCCAACGGCATTACATTATAGCAGAAGAGTCCATGTGGAGTGATAAACGTTGTTTTCTCCGCATCCGACGGGTACATGAGGATTTGATGGTATCCCAAGAAGGCATCCAAGAACGACAACATCCCATGCCCGACTGACACGTCGACAATCTAGTCTATGCGGGGTAAATGGAAGCTGTCTTTAGGGCATGCGTCGTTGAGATCGGTATAGTCTTTCATACTCTCCATTTACCACCTTTCTTTGGTACCACCACTACATTGGCCAGCCATTCTAGGTACTTGATTTCTCTGATGAACCACCTTTCAAGGTTATCTACTGACTGAATAACTTTGATGGCGGTTCGGTGGAAAGCATGCCTCTTTATCGTCGACTGTGACGGGACGACATTCACCTTATGAGAAGCATGCGCGGGGCTAATGCCAGTCATGTCCAAGTGGGTCCAGGCGAATACATCAATGTTAAAGCCCGAAACACCACATTTGTTCTCTCCTCTCCCGGACAGGAGCTAACATAAGTGTGTTTTTACGGCGCCAGTATTTGGTTCCAGGGATCCGCCAGCCAATTGTTCCACGTCACTTCGAGGCCTGCTTGGGCGGCAGGCTGTGATTGCTAATGCGGGAGCTAGGTCTCGGGCGAGTTGTTTGGGCTTTCACTTTTCTCACGATCTTGTAAGATAACATTAGCCTTTGGTGGTACACTTTAATTGGCTTCTCATGAGGCCAATTTGTCCGGCACTGGTTAGATAACTGATTGTTTGATGGTAAGTCGAGGGTACTGCTTTCATAGCGTGCAGCCAGGCTCGACCAATGATGGCATTATACGGCCCCAAGTCTTCGACAACTGAAAATAAGACTTGCTGAATAATCGGCCCTGCCTTGACGGGGAGAGTAATATCACCCATGGTTAGCGTGGTTGCCCCATTAAATCCAGACAAAATTCTGCCAGTCGGACTGAGCTTGTCAAGTGGAACTTTCATCCATCGAAGGCTAGGCGTAACGAGGTCAACCGCCTTGCAGGTCCTTAAACTCTGTGCATGTCAAATTGTTAATATAAAGTAAGTACAAGTGTATCGTGATGTGGGTGACCTAGACGGGTTAATGGGAGGAAGGATATGGGGCACGTCGTAGGAATTTGTATTGCTCTCTTCTTTATCCAGAGTGTTGATGGTGTTCACCCGAGTTATTGTGGCCGCTCATAGCGGCTCTCCTCGGCTTGGATTGATACTAGTGTCGGCGGGCTTGATATGGTGATGATAGTAGGGTTCGGACGGGGCTCCTAAGGCGGCATAATTCTTTCAGCAGGGCGGTTTTGCTCTGGACCGGCCTCAGGCTCATCTTCGGGGTGCTTGATCGGATCTTCCACTAGGAACTTCGGGGTTGACGCCAGTTAGTTTCATGCCCGTGGTCCCTATGGTAATCGAACCTCAAAGATTGATTGTGTTGCTCAGGATCCGACTGAATTGGTGCAAGCCATTTAAAGTCAGGGTGATCCCGGATGAGAGGAAGGAGTTTTTCATAGGATATGTTCAGAGGGTAAGCGGGAGGTTCCTCTTTCATTTTGCTCCAAGGGCGCTTAAGTTCTTACTGCAGCTCCGCTGCACTCGAGCTGCCTTTGTAGCCCAGAGCTTGCTATTTTGGGTGGTAATCATTACTGTCTGGTTGGCTGCCCGGATATTGTCTTCCGGTGTAGAGTATTTGTCCGCCGTCGGTCTGGAGTTCTTGATCGTCGCAAGCGGGATCAAAGATAGGGTGGAAGAGGGTGAAATCGACTAGCTTGAAAGTTACGAAGGACCGCATCATGTTGTATCATCGATTTGTTGGACAGCTTATCCAAACCGTCACAGTGAAATCAGGATAAGATTCATCCTCCAGCAGAGATGGTGCATGGTAGGCTGATGTTTCCTTTGTCGGATGGAACATAAGTCTTGGGAAGCGAGCTGTGACCCACAACTTCAGCTGAATGAGTTTATGGACCCCTCGAGTTTGTAGAACCGGGCCAGAGCCGGGTCCCTTCGGGATGGTGAGAACACTTTACCTGAGGGAAAGGCGATCATTTCCAGCTCGAATCATCGCTTGGTTGAAGTGCGTGTGGTCGTATGGAGTCGGGGAAGGAATGCATCATACCGCAGGCTTGACGGTATGACAAAGTCGTGGGGAGGCTCATAACTCAAGATGTTCTGACCTAGTAGGGACGACAGCATGTCCTCAAGCCCCCGGACAACAGTAGGTGCAGGCATATACGGGGCTGGTGTAGCTCCGAAGGTGGGATACTCGAAAGGAAGTGATGGCGTTGCACCCCCTTGCCACGTGGGTATGTTTTCAAGAGCGTGCTCCGACTATCGCCTTTCTTTCTTTGAACTCTCTTCCTTTTTTTTTTTTTTTTTTTTTTTTTTTTTTTTTTTTTTTTTAAACGAGGCATGCCGGCGACGGGCCAGAGCTGGAGGCAGCGTGTTGGGGGCCTCTTCCTTGATTCAGCCTCCATATTGTTCTTTTGAAGTGGCAGATCCGGAAGCGGGGAGCTGTCGAAAGATAACTCGTCATCCGCTGCAGCGTCGCTATCATCTGGCCGGATAGGCTCCTTGCCTTTATTTTGTTTAACTGGGGGTGCAGGGTGGCTATTTCCTTGTGCATTTTCGATCCGTTCGCCTTCGGCAGACCCACGACCCGATCGTTTTCATCTTTGCGGATGGTCAACACGTCTTGTAATTCGACCATCTGTCTAGCCTGTTCCTCTTACTTTGCCTCCATATCTGGCGCTGTGAAGGAACTAGTCTTCGGGGATTAATTCAGGTTGCTGGTCATGGTGACAAAACACGGCAGTCCGGTGGAGTGATGAGAATTACCGGCCGAGGGGGATGGGAGATCGCCCGAAAGCGGATGTGTAAGCCCTCGCAAATGCGTCGATGACTTTCTTGCTTAGTTGTTCCCAGGGCGGCGACAATTGTAGCTCTGAATTTTCGAGGTCAGCGGATCGTCGGGCGTTAACGCGACATGTACGCAAAGCAAACAAGAAAGCGGCGATGGTCGCGTACAGCCAGCCTCTCCGATACCTAAAGTTAGATCAAGGAATCTGGAGAGTGAAAGAGTCGGTCTTTTTTCGTAAAGAATGTCGAAACTTACTTGTTGTTGTTCCTCCTTTCTTTATGGAGGAGAAAGATGATCCGATTTTCATGGTAAGTGTGTGATTTCCTTCCAAAACGGAAGGGGAAAGAGGGAGTTCTTTGCGCGCCATGACCGTTCTTCCTTTTGATATGGCCAAGTTAGCGCCTTTGCATGCAAGTGTTAACCATGTCCCAGCGGTTATGTGTATGGGGGCGTCTTTAAACTAGGAGATCAACCGGGTAATCATTAGTCGGCTGTCTTTTTATAAATGGCTTCCAGCTAAGAAATGATAAGCCTAAGTGTTGCATCCCACGACCGGTGGGAAGGTGATATTTGGGCCTGGTCTGTGGATAAAGGTATTTGGGCCTGGTGAATGGTAGAGCTGGTTCTAGGCCTAGTACCAACATGTGTAAAGTCGTTTCTGTCCTCTTAGCACTCTCTGGTTGTCTGAGACTTCCTTTTTTCCTTTTCAATACTTTCTCTATGAACGTTCTGGTGTAGAATTGTAGTGGAGCGGCTGCAACCAGTTTTTGCCGCACTATTTAAGAGATGATACTCAATTCCAAACCCAATGTGCAAGGTCTGGTGGAAACTCGGTGTAGTGGCTCCCATGCAGATGCCAACTTCTCCAAAGTAAGCTTTGATAATTGGACAAGGATTGAGGCCCTAGGATTCAGTGGTGGAATATGGCTTTTCTGGAAAGATCATCTGAACATCTCTATCATCCCAATTCATTCACGTCCGAATCAATCAAAATGGTCAGCAACCCTGGCTCTTCACGGTGGTGTATGCGAGCACCACACCTTCTTTGAGAAAGCTCCTTTGGAAAGAACTCCACCATAACAGGATTCCTCTATCAGACCCCTGGTTGGTGGTTGGGGATTTCAACTCCCTCTGTCACATATCCGAAACCTCCAACCGTAAAGTAACAAATCAAAGCAAATTCGTAGGATTCAACAACTGGATTTTCGAACATGGCCTCATCGACCTTGGCTTCTGAGGACAACTCTTTACGTGGACACGAGGCACCTCCCATGCAACTTTTAAAGGCGCTCGATAGAGCGCTTTGCAAAGCAGACAGGAAACAATGCTTTCCCATACTAAGGTGAACATACTTCCCAAACTAAACTCTGATCACTATCCGGTGCTTGTCAAGGTTGTAAGTGCAGCAGCTGCAGATTTCCACCATGTCTTCAGATTCCAGGCGGCCTGGGCCTCCCACCCAGATTTTCAGGACCTCATTCAAGCAAAATGGGATAACAATTTACTTTTTGGGGAGAACAAAACAAAGATGGAGGTGGTCCTTTCCCACTGGCATAAGACCTGTTTCGGCAGCATAAACCACAGAAAGAAGAAACTCTGGGCTCGCCTTGGAGGCATCCAAAGATCCCCTGCGGCTCACGGCCCTAAACACCTGCTAAAACTGGAGAAAAAGTTTCAGAAGGAATTAAATCTCACTCTTAATCAGGAAGAATTAATGTGGCATCAAAGATCAAGAGAGGAGTGGATAAAATCGGGGGACAGAAATACAAAATATTATCATACCTCCAAGTTAATCCGCAAGCATCGCAGTAGAATTGAAAGATTGAAATCCGGGGATGGAATCTGGAAGACCACTCAAGCCGAGATGGAGAGTATGGTGTGTGATTATTTCCGGGACCTATTTAGCATGGACAATACAACGAATACTCCCCCCCAGATAACTAATGGCTTCCCCAGTATTTCGAATTACCAACTTCATACTCTACAAAGTCCCCTCTCAAAGGAAGAAGTAAAACAGGCAGTTTTCGAGATGGCATCATTCAAGTCCCCTAGCACTGACGGTCTTCATGCAGGGTTTTATCAGACTACGTGGGTGACGACAGGTGACTCACTGTTCAAATTTGTGAATGACTTACTTGACTCTGGAACCTTCCCAAAGAGAACTAAAGAAAAGACACACTCCTTGTCCTGATCCCCAAAATAAAGTTTCTAGGGGTGCTGTCCCAGTTTCGCCCCCATTAGTTTGTGCCAAGTTTGTTACAAGGTAATAACAAAAACCCTCTCGAACAGGCTGAAGAAAATCAGAGCATGATAGGCCCGAATCAAAGCAGCTTTGTCCGGAAAGCATGCAGATAACATCATTGTTGCTCGGGAGCGATGGCGAATTTAGGATTGATGCCGGTGGAGTAAGATTAGGAAATAAGATAAGTTTCCAATATTTCAGTGGAGACAAAGTATATGGCGAGTTCAAATGCTATTTCGATACAATGAAAAAATTTCAAAAAGAAATTGAGTGGGAGCAAGTGCCCTACTTGGGCTTCGGTAAATCTGCCACGATAAGAGGTCCTACACTCTATGAGAAGAGGAAGGTGGAAAGAGGGTACCATGCTAGTAAATTGACTGCAGGCATGTTTAGACCGGCCGCATTTTGGCCGTGGTTTATATGGGTTTATTATTTCATGAAACTCTGCTCGGCGATTCGACTGATTGAAGCTCGCTTTCGAACTACGTTGTCGTTGACAATGAGGCGAACGTCGTTTGGGGAACCGTAAGTTAAATGAGTCGGGCAGGCACCCTCGAGCTTCGACTCGTCAACTTCGTAAGCGAACGTGGAATAGAATTTGGTAAGCCGAGGCTCGTTAACCGAGGGCTCATCGCAATTTCGTGAACGAGGCTCATTGAACGAGGCTTGTGAACATGGAGAAGGCTTGATGCACAACAAATTTTTCCTCTGAAATGAACATGATGAATATTTGAACTCTTAAAAACGATCGAGTTAATTGAAGCTTATTATGTTTATATTTTAATTTAGTTTATGTTGTTTATTTTAGATGAGCGTTTTAACAATTAGAACATCATTTTGAGACTTGTAAGTTAATAGTGAGCGACGCCCTCAAACTCAACTCGTCAGCTAGTAAATAGGCTCGTGAATAGGCTCGTAAACAAGTACAAGATTAGCAGGGCTCGTGAGCAATTCCGTTAGCAGAGCTCGTGAACAAGGTACGTGAAACAATGCGTTAATGACTCGTGAGCGGTGCCGTGAGATAAGCTCGTGAGCAGGCTGGAGTGAGCAGAGGCTCAAGTAAGTTAAGCGGCTAGAATCAAGGCTGCCTCAAACTCGACTCGTCGGCTCGTAAACGGGCTCGTGAATAGCTCGAGGCCCTACTCCTTTAAAATCGAGTAGAGCGAGCTACGCCTAATACTGGCTCGACTAAACCGATTACACCCCTATATATGATTAATATATTAAAATTTGTTGTTTTAACTATTTTATTTCCAATTTCTAAATGTGTCTTTTTAATATAATTTATATGATATTTTAATATTTAAAAAATCTTATATGAAAATTTACAGAATGCATTTGAATTAAATAAATTACAGTTTTAATATTGAATATATTTTATATTTTAAATAATTTTATTACTTAAACTAGTGTTAATAACAAAATAATGTTATTTTTAAAATAATTAACAAAATTATACACCATTTCTTTCCTAATATGATTATATCTTTTAACATGATGAATTTTCAAACAAATAGGCTATTTAAATTTATTATCTAAGTTGGGAGATCGTTTTTTGAAAAAAATATTTTTATTCCAAACATAAATGAATTTATGTTGTTAACGTCTAAATTAATTAATGAATGATAATAACGTAAGTAGGATGTATCTTTCTAATGTGGAATTACATGCATTATTAAATATAATGAGATGATGATGAATTAGGAGCGTATGTTCGTTTGATACTTTAGAGTTGTTTTTCGGATATGTTATTAAGTTATTCTTATTGTTTTGATCTTATTTAATTTAGTTGGTTTGAGTGCTGGTTATAACGATTGTTACAGCGTTATTTATTTATTTAAGTTTATTTTATTATTATTATATTATTTGAAACTCGATCGTTTTATATATTAATCATTATTATATATATGTATATTATTATTTTATTTGAAGAATGATGAATTTGTAAATTAATTTTTTATGATCTTTAAGTTTTGGCAATTTAATGTTTTGACTCTGACCACATAAATTTACAGAAGACAGGATGATCGAATGATCGATAAAATATATCAGTTAGCGACCTCTTTTAATCCATCAGTGAATAAATTAGCTCAAAATGAATTAAGCTAACCCGTTTACCCGTTCTACCGGGAAGGCGGGAATGATGGGCCTTCCTCGCTCATGGATCAGGAACATCATGCACTGCGTTGAATCAACCAATATGTCAGTAATCTGGAACGAGAATCAATTGGAGAGTTTCAAGCCCATCAAGGGGATGCCATATCTCCCTACCTTTTTGTCCTTTGCATTGAAAGATTGGGTCATCTAGTTAACCAAGCAGTGACAGATGGCAGATGGAAGCCAATAAAGCTAGCCAAGTACTGTCCCCATCTCTCGCAACTGTTGTTTTTTTTTTTGGCTGATTTACTTCTTTCTGCAGGGGCTACCGAGGACCAGATAATCACCATCATGGATTGCCTGAGTCTTTTTTGCCCCGCTTCAGGCTAAAAAATTCGATTCCAAATGTAACACCTAAAATTATATCTTCATAGTTTTATAACATATTTAAGATATAATAGAAGTCAAATCAGTATTTTTTGAAAATTTAAGGGCTAAGTATGAAAGGTTATATGTTAAAGGAGAATATTAATAAATTGATTTGTAAATTGAATGAAGAATGACTAAAAAGAAAAAAGAGAAAAATTGAGCCAAACCCCATAAGACAACAAGTTGTCTTCTAGGAAGGGAAATTTCCCCATTTGCTTGGCTTAGGGTTAGGGCATACGGTTGGGAGAATAACCAAATTCTTGGTTTGCTTTTCCTCCTTTTGTTTGGGTCTTTACTTGATCAAGTAAAGGAAGGAAAGAAAGAAGAGAATAAAAAGAAGAAAAAAGGGAAGCTTGATTGAAGTCTTTAAGAATCAAGGTTAGGAAACTATCTAAACTCATTCCTTGTCTATGTTGGTGTTAGGAAAACCCTAACTCTTCCATAAATGTGTTTTTGGGTTGGTTTGAGTTGGGTTTTGTGGTTTGTTTTGTTTTGTTTTAGTTAGAAATTTCCAGTGAAAAATGGCAAAAATGCCTCGTTGCAGGCGATCTTTCTCCACTAGGCGAAGGAGTGCTTACTAGTCAAAGCTCTCCACTGGCGAGAGCTCTTCGGCAGGCGAGTCTGTCGCCTAGGCGAGACAGACACAATCTTTTTTGACCATTTGTCTACTCGCCTGAGTGAGAGGGATGCCTCGCCTCGCGAGCAGAGTATTCTTGATAGGCTTTGCTCTTGCCTCTTCTTTGCATGTTTTGCTTTCTATTTTTATAAAGCCTAAACGAATGTTATAAATACTAGTATAAAAAGCTCTAAAACACATATAATTATAAGTCTGCTTAAGATCGGATAGTGAATGAATAGAAGCAGCGTCTATTTGGGTGCTTCAACATATACGTCTAGTGCGCGACACCGCCACATTCGTCACGACAAACACGTCCCGATTAGTGTTACGGCACTCACATAGTGATGGCCTCTGTTTCGTATTGCGGTACGTCTGTTCGGTCTTCAACACTTTTATCTGATCTTGTCTTGTACCTTCGGGTACCTATTGTGCTACGTTCGTCTCATTCATTGTTACTGGTCTATGCAGACAAACATTTATATGATAAATATCTGAACAATGAAATATATGAAAACAAAGTAATCAGCTCTGATGTTAAGGCATATCTCAATTATGTATTGTAGTGTACCTACGGGTATCTTCTGTTATGAAATTTCTGATAAGTATTCCTACGAGATATATGAATACTCTGACATGTGAATTATTATAAATGTATATTGTAATTGAGGACCACCAGAAGTGGTCATATCTATTATATGTTTTCTCACTAAGCTATAAACTCTCAAAGTCGCGGTATTGGTCGCCGACTCGAACTGCCCCGAGACGTATCGGTCGCGTATTTGAATTAATCTTATTTATGTTTGGTAAAATAAATAAAATAATATTTGTATTTGTATTTGTATTTTATATAGTTCACAAAACTATGATTTATGGTTTTGTTAATTTATTATTCTTATTTTATTTATAATATTATATATTGAACTTAATTAGAATGTAAATATTGCTACATACATTTTTTGGTTGGAAACATGGAAAAAATGGAGGTTGAAGGGTATATACAGTTTCTGGTGATAAAACGGCGTCGTTTTGGCCTTTTAGAGCCAAAACGATGTCGTTTTAGGCCTTCTATTATTTATTTTTCAAATTCTACATATACCAAAACGATGTCATTTTGGTTTCTGATAGCCCTAAACGGCATCGTTTTATGTTGTATTAAAAAAAAAAAAATTAAACAACGAAACGACGTCGTTTTCATTCTTGGTGAGACGAAACGACGTCGTTTCGCCCCTCTCATGTCACAAAAACAGAACCCTTGTTCTGGTCGGCGGGCATAATGCGATTTCAAAGGGTATGGGGCGAAGTGGGTGGGAAAGAAGAAGTTAAAGAAAAGGCCGACTTCTTTGAATGTTGATGAGATCTTCGACCTTAAACCACAGCCTTCAGGTTTTTAAACAACGGCGCTACGATTGGTGGCAATGCAGAGGAATCAGATGAGTTCAACTTTCTAATGGTTTTCTTTTATATCTCTTCTAAAGCTCTTCTTACGTTCTTCTTTCTTTAAGTTTCATTATAAATCTGTCATCAGTTCAGTTTTTTTTAGTTTGAAAATAATTATGAAGCGAGGATTCAAGTATATAGTATTCTTCAGTGGTGGATGTAAATCTATCTTCAGTCTTTATTTTGATACTTAATTTAATTTTTTAACCTTTTGATTCACTTAAATAAGAGATTTGATTCTTGATTAACAAGATCTATGAGATCATCTCATTCAGTCCATTCTAAGATATCTGGGTTTCAAATAGTTAATAACATCATAATATCCTGTTGTTGGTATCAGCAGTTGAGCAGAGTGGGACCATGATCTCAGCGACCTAATCTTTGGACTCAGGCAGTTTTAAAACCATGTGAGCCAGGCGCTCAGCGAATTTTGAACCCTGCAAACCTCTCCAAGCTAACCAAAAAACAAGGGTCTTCCAATGCCTGGAAGGGAATGTCTTCGGCAGCAAGCATCCTATCCAAAGGCTTTAAGGTCTCAATGTACAATGGCTACGATACTCTCTTTTGGAGGAATCTTTAGTGCGGAAACGAACCACTCCTCAACCTAACGCTACACGAAGTCTCGGCTGCCGCTTCCTTCAGGAAAGTTTGTGAGTATTGGGACCCAACCCATGGCTGGAAATGGGAAGAGTTGGGTGGACTCCTACCCCCCAATATGGTAAACATACTCTCTACGATTTTCCTCCGGTTGGATATGGAATGTAGAGATGGAGTGTGCTGGAACCCAACTCCCAATGGGCAGTTCTCGGTCCAATCCGCATACGAAATCTCCTTGCCTAGAATGGCCTCTCCCCCAAAAGGAATATGGAAAACAATATGGAATATGCATGCCCCACAACGTATACGCACCTTCACTTGGTTATTATACCATGGTAGGATCTTAACCAACTTGGAAAGATAATGTAGAGGATTCACCCTACTGCCAGTTCTGCCTGGGTAAAATTGAAATCTCAACCATCTATTTAGAGACTGCCCTATGGTGGAATTATCCTGGAAAAGACTGAGGGGGAGATCGGGCCCAGCGCCCCTCATAGGCCACAGAATTCAGGACTTGGTTGAAGGTGAATCTCACGTTCAAAGATACTCAATCGGAATCTGCCCTCTGGAAGGAAGCTTTCCCCATTTATTTGTGGTGGATCTAGCGTTGGAGAAATGGTGCAATCTTTAATGGGATAGAGATTGTAACACCCCGAATTATATCCTAGTAGTTATTACATATTTAGGGATAATATAAGTAAAATTTGCATTTTTTGGAAATTAAGTGTAAAGTGAGAAAAAAGTTAAATTGGTAATTTGTAAAATGAGGACCTAAAGGTCGTAACACAAGAAGATGATATGTTATTGTAGGAATTAGATAAGTTGATTTGCAAATAATAGAAAGATAAATGACCAAATGGCAAGGGTTGAGAATTTAGGCAAAAAAATGGAAAGTTTTAGTTAAACAGCGCCAAAGCAAATTGGGGATAAGACAAAACTTGTCTTGGGAATGAGACAAGTTCTCATTGTGAACACTGTTGCTTTGGGAGGCGAGGGCTACGGTTTCGAGAGAATAAGCCATTTTGGAACAGTGTTCAAACAAGGGAAGGGAAAGAAAGTGAAAGAAATCAAGGTATGAAACCTATAGATTTGTTGGTTAGGAAACCCTCCTAACTCTCTCTTTGCCCTATGTTTTGAGTTAGAAGAACCACATCTGCAATATAAAAGTAATTTTTGTTGGTTTAGTTCGAGTTTGTGGTTGGTTTTAGGTTTTGGTTGGAAATTTCGAGGTGAAAGAGCCGACACACTTGCCATTTATCTGAAATCGGGTCAGTCACAGATGCCATTGTTTTTTGGTTCGGAGGATATTGAGTCTGAGTCTTAAAGTGGACTAGTCAGGAGATCTGCGATGCAGTGCGAGTTGAAATACCGATCTTGGTTAGTACCGATTACTCAAAGTTGTTTAAGGTCAGAATACTATCACGCAGCCTGGGCTGTTATGTTCTTGGACAATTCTACAACAATCATCCATTGGATTAATGAGGATCCTAATAAGTGAATGAAAGGGTCATTACATGTACAAATGTATGTAAAATTACTTTGAACCTCGGCTGCCTCATTCGGCTTAAACCTCGTGATCCTATCGTTAGACTGACTTTGTTTCTTGCCCCTTGTTTGCTAAAGTAATTAAGAATAACCTGTAGCTTCGATAATATATATATATTGTATGCCTACTAAGGCCAGGAATAAACGAATGAATAGGCATCTGGTTAGTGTTCTGACGCTCATATGGTATGACACTTCCGTTACATGGGTAGGCACGTCTCTATTCAGTGCCCGGCGCTCCGCTAGTCTTGTGACAACACATTACGTGGTAGGCACGTCTCTGATCGGTCTTGCTTTTACTGCTGATCTTCGTGGCTTTTTATTCATTGGAAGACATGTCTCATTCAATCTTGTCTTTGTACTTTGAGTACCTGTTATTTGTATCTATATTATTGTTACTGGTCTATATAAGCAAAAATTTATATGATAAGATATGAATAATGAACAATAAGAAAGCATAAGTAATGGATTATAATTCTGCATTGTACTCTGGTGCTTTGTATACCAAGATCTACATTATGAACTCCTACGGGAGATGTGAAACCCTATTATAAAGAATTATATTATATGAGAAACTCTTTGATAAGAATTAGGTTATACGTAAACTCTAACATATGCATTATGTTATATGTATCCTGTAATTATGGACCACTTCAAGTGGTCATACTTTTTATCTGTTTCCCACTAAGCTATAAGCTTAGCACAAGTGTTTCATCCTTGTAGGTATTGAAAAGGACATCCGAGGCATTCCGCTGCAATAAGGCCAAACTGTGATAGGAGTCCACGATATAGGTTTGCTTTTGGTTTCGGAATGTAAATGTAAAAGTTTTTGTAATAGTGGGGTTTGTGTAAGTACAAGTAAATGGGACTCATGCATGTATATACAGGACATTTAAACACCACTTGATGGTATTACTATAAGTTTTATTTTCTTATGGATTTATATATGAAATGGGCCCACCAAGGTTAGAAAATCAGGTAAAGGAGTCTCAGTCCTGTGTCGCGCCCCCTCTCTTCGCCTAAGCGGGGTTAGGGGCGTGACAGAGATCCCCTTGGAAAGGAAAATTATATTTGTCCGCCAATATATTAAAGAGGTGCATGCAGCTTTCTCTAATAGGCTAATAGCTGCTTAGTATCGGGGAACCCTCATAGAAGAGAACTGGCATGGGTGGGATGGACTACACCTGAACACGGGCAAATAGCCATCAACATCGATGGCTACTGCAATGAAAGGAAAAAACATGCAGGAGCAGGAGGTATTCTCAAGGACCATGACGGAAATTGGTTTGGTGGTTTCTCAATTAAACTCGAAAATTGCACCGGTAATGAAGCCAAACTATGGAGTCTCGTACATGGCCTTAGGGTAGCATGGGAGAAAGGCCATCGCCTGGTCAGAGCTGAACTTGACTCGTCGGACATCTTTCAATGGGTGACAAACGGATCCGAAGTTAGGAGGAAGTATACCAGCCTCATCCACAAATGTAGGGATTTGCTACATAGACCTTGGCGGTTAGAGTTAAAGAAAATTTACATGGAAGGAAATCAAGCTGAGGACTTTATGGCCAAGCTCTCTTGGCATTCAACTTCAAGGGAAGTGATATTTTAATGCATGCTTTAAATTATACTACGATAATTTATAACATGTCTTGGGTATAATAAAAGAAATGCAAATATATATATTTTTAGAATAAAAATAATGTTAAAAATAAAATAAGCAAAATAAAGTGTCTGAGTTGAGATAAATTTAGTAATTTCTAGGTCGCTGACACAGAGAGTGTAATACAATAGATTATATGCTAAAGTAGAAATAGGAATGATGGAATTGCAAATAAAGGAAAAGAAATAAGCCAAATAGCAAAAGTCAAAGTAAGCCAAAAATTTGGATAAGAGGCAAACATGGCTTTAAGAAACTCATTTTGGCTTTGGATAGGGCAAAATTTGGTGAAGAAGGAAAGAGAAGAGGAGAAAGAAGAAGAAGAAGAAGGAAGAAGGAAGGAAGATGGAAAGAATCTTTTGAAAAGCGAAGTATTTATCGAAAAAGCGAGTATTTCAAAAATTGAATTTTCACGCTCCAAAATATGAAAAAAAGTTGTTTCGAAGGGATTCGAGCAGTCAAAATGCTGGAAGTGACATCATAACCTTAAGTAGTGATTGCACTTATTATATATAGTGCCAAGCGTTTTTATATTCTCTTATTATTTATTTATTCATAATCCCTTTATAATATTTTATTTTATTTTTATTTTATATTATAACTTATAATATTTTTAAATCAAATATTAATTTGAAAAGGAAAAGAAATAAAATAATATCATTTAAAAATTTAAAATTATAATATATAATATTTTGAATCTCCTCATTATGTACATAATATTTATAATAATAACAAAAACAAATAAATAATATATCTTTAACATAATAATATCTGAATAATATATTAAATATAATAATTACTAATCCATTTGATTTTAATCTACCTTAATTAAGATATGAATAATTTCTCATAATCTATATAATTAAAATATGAAAAATTTTAATACTTAGATATTTTTGTAAAAAATATCCACTTAGATATTTGATATTCCAGATATTTCGTAAAATCAATTACCAATATATCCATGTTTAAAATGTTTGATCATGACTATAGTATAGATTTGTATGGATTACTAGTATGGAAATCCGCTGTCTAAGTAGTAGAAAGAAAAATCCTATTTGGGGAAATATTGTTGGGTAGGTATAGATGATTTTATGGTTTATAAATGTGTTTTTGGTTGAGTTGGTTGTAGTTTGGAAATTTACGGTAAAAAGGCTAAATCTAGCCATTTGCGTGTTTCCGACACCCCTACGCCTAGGCGTGAGAGTGCCGCCTAGGCGCGGAGGGTCCCTACGCCTAGGCAGACCAAAGCCCAAGTTTGAGATTTTAAGTACCTGCTAGGCATAGCAATGCTCACTTAGTAGTGAGTTAAACTAGGCGTAGCGTAAGCTACATTTTTAGTTCATCTCTTTCGTTAATTCTAACAATCTTCCATTGGACTGATGAGGATCATAATAAGTGAATGAAAGGGTTCATACAAGTATAAAAATTATATGAAAAATGTTCTGAAGGGATGAAAAGATAAATGTGTAATGAAGGTGTATAGAAAAACATATAAATGTCTAAATAATACAAGAATAAAGATGCGTGCGGAAATTATAAGAAAATATCGCATATGATTACTGGATAACAATAGTTATTCAGGGATATGGGATATATATTGTAAATGAAATAAAAGAAACAGATTGTCTGTTTGGAACCTAGTAGAGGGATAGATGGGGATGTCTATTAGGGAGAAAAGACTGCAACATTTCTTATCAATTGGCACTTGGTTGGAGTCGTCTAGCGCCTTCGGGCCCGCATAGATGATCGTTTAATGCCGTCTGATGATAGCAACGTTTAATGGACCCACTTATAGATGTTCATTGTCTCATACAATGATAACAACGCCTTCGGGCCCTTATAGATGGTCATTGTCTCATAAAATAATAACAGCATCTTCGGGTCCTTATAGTTCTTATATCCACTTCTAAAGTATTTGCAGACATGAAACATAAGATAAATTACAAGAATATGCAAATGACATGACATGATATGAAGCATTGCTATGTGTGATGATACGATATCTGATGATAAGTATAAGAAGCAAAAATGTAAATGAAATATGATATGGAATGAAACATGATAAGACAAATAAGTATGATATATGTAGAAGCATATAAATGATATGTTCAAAACATGAATAAGCATGTGTATTTGTAAATGAATGTTAAAGTTATATGTAATTGTCTAAAGTGTGATGACCCTTATTAGAGGTCGTCCATATGTATTATTTCCCACTAAGCTATAAGCATGATTATTTCATCATATAGGTACGGGGCTTGATAACTAAAACTGGACAATGCACATCAGCAACCAAGGCCAACACACTACTAGAGTGCCACTAAAGACCTTTTGATCTATTTTGAATATTTTTTTCTTTTATGTGATGTAAATTTTGTATGTTGAACATCATTTATGGAGTTTTGAATATATTTTGTAATCATTCATACAAATATATTTCAAATTAAATGTTTATGATGCATGAATAAACAAATTAATGGTATCGTAAAAAGTAAAAAATAGTTACAAATTAAGTAGTATCAGAGCACCCCGTGTTAGGGGGCGTCTCAAGTTAAATGGTAAAAGAGGCGTGGCAGTTAGTGGTATGGTTTAGGCGTTTCTGGAAAAGCCTAAGTTTAGGCAATTCTAAATAGAGTATAAGATTGAAAAGCATGTGCTTAGTAATGTGTTGGTCTGATGTGAATATCCTTATGTTTTGTATAGATGGATCGTCCTCCAAATCCAGCTGAAAAAGCAGCTGAGATGGATGCCCAAGTGGATTAGACACCTTCCTCAATTACGATAGATTGGGGTTGAGATGGCAACGGCAGATATTTGTAAAACTAACTTGAGCGCAGGTTCCCCCTCCTTTTGTCCAAAAAAAAAAAGTCCCAAGTTGATCATTCTCTTCTGAAAATGAGATAATGAAACTACAACAAAAAACATATTTAATGATGCTTAAAAAGCGTCAAGAATGACATTTCATGTAAACATCGAAAAGTGTCATCGCTGACTGTCATAATAAGTAGTTGCCTATAATATCGTTTTAGAAGTGTCGTTGAGAAAGACATGACGCTAAAAAAACCTGTCATTGTTTATTATACCAATCTATGTTGACACATTAATAAACGTCATTGTTAAGTAGATTATACCTTAACACTTTCAATAAGTGCCAAAGTTTTGAAATTTTATACAATGGCGCTTTATAAAAGCGACATCAAAGGAAGCCTTGACACTCAGAGAAATGTCATTATTTGTTGTATCAATCTTAAATTATTTGAATACAATGACATATTAAAAAGTGTCAAGGAGATATCATTTAATTAAATATCAATTTAATAATTGTTGTAAATAGAATTTTACACATTATTGTAATAATGCATGCACATAAGAAAAACTTATGTTCCAATCCATACCAAGATTTTAGTTTTTAATTACAATGGGGAACTTGTACTTCTTAAATACATTTCATAAAAAAAAAAAATTCACAATTTCAACATTCATTTCTTTAATTCAATTCAAATTTTAACATACTCTGGCCCGATTATTTACCATCTCAAAAAGCACTTCATGCTAGCTTGGCTAAGTTGAAAGTTAATTTCCTAAAAAGGCAACCTATATGCAAAAAGATGAACTATAATCAATTACACTTGCAGAAAAAAAAAATATTATAGAGCATTGGAAAATAAAAATGAAGGAATAGTAACAACATATCCATGAAAATAATATATAACAATTGACATATTTGATAAAAAAAAAAATTAACAACAACAAAAACAAAGTTAGTAGTAATGGGTAAAATAGAAAGCAATAGATTTATCAATTATGGCATAAAAGTTGATCAATTATGGTAAAATACAAAACAATAATAATCCATTAAAAACATATATGTGTGTAGTGAGTTGAAAGATCAATAGTCACAAACTACTTGAAGAAACACTACAAAAACCAATTAAATTTAATAAATTGAAAAGTTAAATTACAAGCCATCTTCCAATACTTTAAAAAACTCGATTAGATGCTGTAATGTATTTAAGTTCTAATGAAATTACACATATATAGTAATCCATCAACTTATAGTTTTAGATTCATTAATAAAATAAAGGCTATGTAATAAAAAAAAAAATTGTGCCTTGAAAAATTATTGTGTTTTATAAGAGGGTGACAATGTAACTTACAATGTTGTAGTAAAAGTATTGAAGCCAAGAGTGAAATCTCCATGTTTTCCATAGCCAATCAACAAAAATCTATAGTTGACAACGAAAACAAAGATCATATGAGAACAATAAAGTTCCAATTGCATATTCCATTTTTAAATATTTAATAGAAAGAAAGAAATTAATAAACTTAAATTATAATTATGAAATACATTTATTATCACAATAGTTCATGGATCATTCAAAAGTTGGAAGATCTTCTAACTTCACCAAAAAAGTTTCACTAGACACCTATGAATCATGCATACAATATACAACTTAATTCAACTATTGGAAATTAGAGAAAATATCATATTTGTGGAAGGAAAATACTATAAAGTCTTCAAGTGATTATGTCAAACAATTTACCGCCCGGTCATAGTTTGAATTCAAAGAGATAAAGTATGAACCTGTCAAAAGTGATAGTTGGATATGCCAAAATTTGTTCATGCTTCAATACAAAGGTGTCCCAAACTTTCAAACCAAGGTAAGTATTAATTGAGTCACCAACATCGCCCATTCATGTATTCTTCATTCAGCTCACATCTTTGTTGTATGATTTTTCCCATGAAACTGTTGAAAAGTAAAGTAATAGTTTCATCAATTACATTGGAAGAAATAAATAAACTTTGATGATACCATGAGAATAACAAAATCTTGTACCTTTTGTTTGTAAGACATCTTTGATGAAGAATGAATATCTCCTTATATCTATCTATATTATCATTCAACACTACGTTTGTGTGGACACAATGGATTAAAAATCATTTGCTCTTATATATTAGATTACTTACAGAGTCATATATTTAGTTTAAGTAAAAGAGGTACTAAATATTTGTAACCAGTTATATATAGATTTATTTAACTTGGCTTGTTGAAACTCTATGATGAAACATGTTTTGAAGTGGATAGAATTCTTGGAACTTTATGAAGAAACAATTTTATTATAATGCCCTTCATTCTATAACATTAGGAAAACTTTATCATAACAATGTCTTCAGATCATGTGAAGGTTGATTAATACAATGAATCAAGGTAATGGGCGATCAAAGTCACTTGTGTCAAGTACCACCAAAACCGATGATAACTAAAATTAACATAGGTGTAACTTCATATCAATTACAATTTGATAAATATGCATACTTATAAGCTTACTTATGTTTAATAACACCACAGGTTATATGGAATAAAAACAAAATGTTATTATTTGCATTCATCAGTAGATTAGCTATAACCCTTGACCCTATTTTCCTTGCTTGCTTCTCCCATTCCAGCTTTGGAAACCAAGGTCGGATTACAAATAAATCGCTCTTGCCTCTTTAGCATCAACCATCTTTTATACCAAGTGCCTAATTTAATTTCTGATATTTAAAAGTTTAATATTTTAGTAATGAAATTAATTACAATTCTCATAATGAAAAATTAAACCATAAATAAGATAGATTAAAATATATGAAAAACATATTAAATGTTTCTCTTACCATATATAGAACATGGGACGGTTAGATGACACCTGCATTGATGAAATTATGATATCCATATCTTAACTCATGAGGAAGGTCTTAAAAGACTCTCAAAAACATCCTCTATGATTTCTACTTCATGTACCTTCTCATCCTTCACTGCATTTAATAAATGTAAGTTCTTGATATCTACGAGGGGTTCTCATCTTCACTCAATGTTCTTTCTTTATTCCTCTGTTTCTTAAATTTCTTTGAATCCTATCAAACATAACATATCATTGTATATATAAGAATTGTCCTAAATAAAATAGTTTTTTTATTAGTAACAAGAAATTTTTACTTAAAAAAAAAGCACATACCTGGATGAGATGAATAGTAAGAATGACTAATTAGGCAGGCCATAAAACTTGATGCCCAATAGCATCTCCAATAGTGGTAATTTGGCTTGGAATAGGCACAGGAAGTAATGCATTTTGATCATAAGAAGCATCCACAACAACAAGGAAGTTAACACCACATTCAAGTACTATTGTTCCAGTTGCAAACTACATTTTTCTTTTTGTCCACTATGGCCAATTGACATTTCTAACCTATAAAATGAAACAATATTGTTTAGTTATATACCATCTAAGTTGATAATTTCAGTAGGAAAGAAATTAGTTAGACAAATTGAGTTATCATAACTTATTGAGCTTATTAATATAATTTATTATCTGAAACATATATTGTAACATTACTTATATAGGAATGATTCAACTTGGTAAGTTGATATGAAAATTATGAGTTTGTGTTATCACATTTTTATTATAGAACATAATATTAATTACAACTTACCTTGTTTGCTTTTAGCATTGGAGGAGTGTGGTCATCTACTCGACGTTTTGGTTGCTCAACAATTTCGGGAAGAATGATATGTTTTGGGGAAGGAGGGGGGGAGGGGGGGGGGGGAGGGGAGGACATGTTAGAGCTACTAACATCGAGATTGAGGTGTAGTGGGTACCATGCGGGAGGATTGGAATAAAATGTTTGCCTCAAACTTTGATTGTCGCTCTTGAGATTCTTTCATAAATTCCCGCAGAGCACGATCACATAGGCTGAAAATATTGTCGTAGTGTATAATCTTTTCCTTCTTTCGTACTCGACCACTATATTCGGGAGTTCTGATGCTTATTAAGTATGTCATTCCATTGAAACTCAGACCTCTTGGCTAATTGCAACATCTTATCCTGAACCTGATGTTATAAAATTTAATGTCATATTAGTTTAATATAAATAAGTTATTAACGTAAAAATGAAATATATGTTACATAACTTATACTTACAATCTTCTCACCTCTTAAGATGACCACTTCATCATAAGTGCCATCTTTTTCTCCATTGCTTTCTTCCATAATACACTTCTATCCAATGACACAGTAATGAAGTTTATACCAACTTTTAAAATATTGAAATATAATATAATGAGTCTCTAGTCAATTTCAACATAAAAATGTAAATTAACAACATCTTTAACTTACCATCTCTTCCTCAGACCAACATATCCCTTATACTAAGGTGATGATTATAAATATCCTTTTATTCTTCCTTTTTGAACTTCTCTAAACTCACAGAATTTTATTTCATATTAGTAAAGAAAATGTGAGTATATGACATGAGAAATAATTAGAAATTTGCACGAAATCTTTGAGACAATCTTTTCTTTGACAAAATTGTCGATCTTCATCTTCAATAGCGTATTCAAGCTGGTGGTTCTTTGCGATCCAACATGTTCTTGAATGATCTAAAGCACACCCATTGATTTCATAGTTCATACACTTTTACAATCCAATGTAAATGCGACTGAAGTAATGAACATAGTTATTAGTTGTTAAAAAAATTTGCATAGAATTAGAAAAGCGTTATAGATAGAAAAAAAAATATGGATTTACCTCAATGGAGTCCCACAATTTTATTCTTTGAATTCCTTGGAATTTTTATGGTGCAAGTGCTATATCTAATTGGCACCATAGTGCGTGCCAATCACCTTCTAATGCTTGTGGATGCCTGTGACTTGTCAGACATAAACACCATCAACATATACTTTCTTGCAAGTTTTATTCCTTTGCTCTATTCTTGATAATCATAGTGCTTTCTTGTTATCCCTACACATCTCTTTCTTGTAGCTGCTTTATGTTGTTGATACTGTATCATGCTTATATAAAATAATTATAATGTTTAAATGAAGTACTAAAATATCTAACAAAAAAATTTAAAGAATAAAAAATTAACTAATTTAAGGCATTACCTAATCGACTACTTTGCATAAAAACATATCTTGTCAAATGTTTGAATAATCTCAATGACATTAACTAAAATTGAAAACATAACAATCATCTAATAACAAGACAAATAGGGTGCTAGTAGGCATGCATTTTGCAAAACATGGTAGCAGTATTAATGGCATCCATAGTTGCAATGCCATAACAGAAACTATAGATTTGGTTGCATATATGGTTGTTCTCAGCTAAGATTCACTCATAGTCGCATCTTCGAATACAAATTTGATCAGGAGTCATCCAATTGTCAAATAATTCTTCAGCAAAGAGAATATAGTGGATTGTGTTCCAGCTAAATATCCATAGGATCATCATCGTTTGCTCTTTACGAAGTCTTGTTGAGAGTTGACAAAACAGTGACCATCTTGGATTAAGCTCATCTTGTACATAGAAGACTTTCTTAGCTTGGGAGGCTAATATGAACGGATCTGACTTATGAGCCACTCTGCTAAAGTCAACTAAGGTAAACCCAAGATCATCAACTTTGATTCCATTCTTATTATCAACCCAATCACACTTGAAGACTGGAATTCTGAACATAGTATAATCAAGGTCCCAAATCTCAATAATAACTCCATAGAAACAAAGCTCCCGAAAAACAGGATTTTTATCCTTAGCACTAGAAATTTGCAAGGTCATTGCTACAATACTAACTCCACTATTTTGGGTAGCTCGTAAATCATCATGCTTCTTGGTATTATATTGACATCCATTGATGACATAACCGCGATACTTCATCACGCCAATGGCTTGGATATCGGCTATCATTTAAGGGTTTGAATCGGGTTCATTATTTCGATTGCAACTTCAACCTATAGAAATAAGTTCTACTTATTATTTATATGTTAACCATTAATGTAAAAGATATGGAAAACTTAAGAAACCATTGTAGTGCCTTTTGTCGTAACCAAAAGGTAAAAGTACGTGCATGCTCATCCTGTAACCACTTTTGCCTTTTTGATTGACGTGGATGTTTCACTTTCGGCCATTGCATGTGCTCTCTATGAAGTCATGTATAATAATTAAATAATTAGAGTAATATATTATATGTACAACAAATAAAGAAACAAAAAGTTAGTGGTGCTTACTCAATATAAGGTTGGACAGAATTAGGTATTTTCCAACACATAATGATGTGCTTGTAACCATAAATTGGAATCGGCCTTCATAGTATGACTCGAATATTTAGGGTGCAGGGCACAGTCAATCAGTGAACTAATAAATTCTAATTGCATCCACATTTGATAAATTATACTGTTGCAAAACTGATTCCATCTTCTGATATAGCATTCGATGACCTAACCTTCAGGTCGAGTACGATTTCGTACATAGCCTTTTAACACTTTCATAAACCTTTCAAATGGGTACATCCACCTAAAGTAAACCGGTCCACAAAGTCTCACTTCTCTTACAAGATGCACAGTAAGATGCACCATGATATCAAAGAATGAAGGTGGGAAGTACTTTTCAAACAAGCATAATGTCACCACTATCTCATTTTGTAACTCATCTAATGAAGGAACATCAATGACTTTACTACGAGGCATTGAAAAAAGAAACTCCAATCTACAAATGGCATTCCTCACATGCTTGGGCAAGATAGAACGTAACAAAACTGGCAAAAATTGTTGCATTAATGCATGATAGTCATGGGATTTTAATCCATAAAGTTTCAAGTCTTCCATTGACACGAGGTTTCGAAGGTTAGAACAATACCCATAAGGAACCTTCAATTGTGAAAGTGTTTGGCAAAACACCTTCTTTTCCATTGTAGAAAGTGTATAACATGCAGGAGGGAGATATGTTCTCTTCGATTCAAACCTTGGTGCCAATTCACTCCCTTAAGCCCATTTCTACAAGATCTAAGTAATTAAGCCCATCCTTTGTCTTACGCAATGTTGAGTGGGTACCAATAATCTTTTCACAAACATTTTCTCAATATGCATTACATCCAAAATTATGACGAACATGAAGATATTTCCAATACTTTCGAGATCAAAGAATATGGACTTCGCCACTGCTCAATTTATATTGTTGATTTCATATTACCCGATTAACCTTTTTTTTCCCCCAAGAATTGCAAATTCCATTGATTTTTTTTAATATTTCCTCGTCAGTCAATATTTGTGGAGGTGAGCGAAACTCTTGTTTTCCATCAAATGCTTTCTTTTGTTTCCTATATGGATGGTTTCTTGGAAGAAATCGTCTATGTCCCGTATAGGAGTTCTTTTTTCCATGCTTTAACCTACAAGAATATGTTTCTTCTCCACATATTGGACAACCATAATATCCTTTAACTATGCACCCTGACAAGTTTCCATATGTAGGAAAATCGTGATTGTCCATATTCGACGGCTCTTAATGTAAAGAATTCTTGTTGATGTGCATCGTAAACTTGAACTCCGACCTCCCACAATGTTATTAGATCTTCTATTAGCGGTGCTAAATAGACATCAATGTCATTGCCAGGTTGTCGTGGACCAGAAATTAATAAAGATAACATCATAAATTTTCTTTTCATGCATAACCATGGAGGAAGGTTATAAATTATCATGAGAATGGGCTAACAACTATGTTTGCTATTAAATGAACTGTGAGGATTTATGCCATCTGCAGAAATTGCAAGTCTCAAGTTTCTAGGTTATGAGGAAAACTCAGGCCATCTATGATCCTTGCTTCCATGATGGTGAATCGATGGATGAAGCGTATTTTCCCATCAAATTGCTTTCTTGACATGCCATATGAGCTCTTTTGCAATTTTTGATGATTGAAACATTCTTCTAAATCTTGGAATTGGAGGGAAATACCACATTACTTTCGCAGGAACTCCTTTTCTCCTCTTAGTTCCTGTGTTATCTGTCTTCCACCTCGAAGTTCCACAGGTAGGACATAAGGATGCATCTTTCAACTCCTTTCGATAAAGTACACAATCATTTGGGCATGCATGTATTTTCTCATATTCCATTCCCAAAGAATTTAATGTCTTTTTCGCTTCATACATGGACAAAGGCAATTCATTTTTTAAAGGCAACATATCTCCAAGTATTTGTAAAAGCTCTGAAAAGCTCTTATCAGACCACCCAAAGTGTGCTTTCAAGTTGTACAATTTGATCGAGCGAGACGATCTTGTAAGTTTACTGTGACCAAGATATAATGGTTTTTACGCATCTTGTAGTAATCTTGCAAACAATTGAGGATCATTTTAGTGATCATCATGTGCGGCTTGAACCATTTCTATTGTACTCGTTGATCATCAAATTGATCTATCATAATGTTACACGCTCTTATGGTTGGTAGGCCACTTAGAGTGCCTCTCCATCTGATACCATGTATGGTAACTTTGATCAATTCCATAGAAAAACAAATGGTCTCGAATCTTTTGAGGAGTATGGAATATCATATTACCACATTGTAAGCATGGACATTTAATGGAGGTTTTATTTGCAAAATTTTGTATTACCAAAATCTGCAAACCAAAAAACCATTCACTCCATCTTCATATTCCTTCGATCTTCTATCCTTTGAGATCCATGAGCGATCCATTTTTAAGAACAAATTACTTCCAATAGTGATCAAACTTCAAATGGAAGAACATATCAACATTTTCAATGTTATTCGTTTAGCAACCTCTATTTTCTACGTTAAAGAATAATCAATAAATATTTAATAAAATATTTATAAGCATGTCAGATCTAAGAGAGAAGGGATGAGCATTACTATTCTAATCATGTTTTCTTTGTTTACATAGATCTACCCTTATAGAATAACATACTGAATATTTATAAATTTAAACAATCCAATTATATATATATATATATATATTAATATTATTACTTACAAGGTAGTAAATTCAAAAGATGTATAATCACATTACAACAAGTGTATATATCAATATTAACATATATAATATCAAGTTATGTTATTTGTTTTATGCTAACATTTCTAACATCATAAATTAGAAATTGGTTCATATCCCATATAGGAATACATAATTTCTATGTGTCAACCACCAATACTTAGTGTCATTTTTAAATTGATTACATATCGCATTAATTTTAGAAGATTAACTTTTTGAATCATTTACAAGATTAACTTCTGCATTATACCCAGGTATCTTTATTTGAATATATAACTTTTATCGGAAGGCCTAAGAATCAACTTTCAACTTAAGCAACATCTACAGCAGTCAAAATACTATGAAGGAAATTTAATGAAATTAATTAATTTTGATAATTTAAAGTGCACATAAATGTCCCTACAAAATAAATAATAAGGCAACCAAAATTTTATTATTTTCTAACGTATCATAATAGCCTAAATGATGATGATGATGATTATTTTTACTATTATTATATCATTATTTTAATTTTATCTTTCACAAAAAAATGATTAACCAAGGATAACTTTTTACTTATATATATTCCAACTAAGGATAACTTTTTACTTTAAAAATAATGACTTTTGTGTTTTGAATTAAAGCGGAAGGATAATAAGTGGTCATACAGGTTGGTAACTAATTCTGATATCTGTCTTTATATTTAACATTAAATATAAAGATAATAATAATGATACAAATCAATAAATGATTATTAATTTATTTCAAATTGCATTTTCTTAAAGGAATCAAACGCTGTATTTTCTTCAAAGTCAAATTGATTCTTAAATAGAAAGTAATATAATATGTTCGATATTATATAAAGTCAAAATAGAAAATTCAATTCCTGTATAAAAATATTTATTCTCTCGATGAACCTAACCTCTGTATGCATTCCAGTGTATAGGTTCTTATTCCACACCAGACATTAATAATGTTAAATCATCTTTAGGGTGAGCCCTGAATTCTATTTGCAGAGATCTTGGCATTGGGAAGAATCAGATCAATTATAAACTTCTAGAAAATAAAAGTGTTTTGAGAAAAGGAAATTTTTATTAATACATGTATTTTCCTTTTAACTATATTTATTTTATTTAATTCTAGATGCAAAATTTTTATATAATATTTACTGGTCCACAAAATCTTATTTTCCTTATTTATTATTTAACAAATGCCTTTGTAATTTCTCATTTTCCATAATCAATATTCCCATGTATATAAGGTATATAACGTATTTATTCTCTTTTTGATAGTAATATCCTTATTTGTGTAGCTTATTTTTATAAATACTTTGTTTAATTTCTCATTTTTCATAATCAATATTCCCAGGTATATAAGGTACATATTCTTACTTTGATAATAATATTCTTCTTTTCTTTTTTTCTTTTTGTGAGGAAGATAGTAATATTCTATTCAAACTTCTCAATGAATAGAAAACATTTAAAAAATAAAGTAAAAAGTATTTAGTGCGGTGAGTATTAATTTACCTATATCATGCATCTATTTCTATACAAGATTATAAAATATTTTTGATTTTCTTTGTAATATCAAACATAAAATAAACAAATCGTGAGCTAGACTAATTTATAGATATGACAATACATGTCTCTAGGTCCATGAAGCTAATTGATTTTATGAAATGGCATGACTACCTGCGAGCACACATTTTGGAATTATAGCCTCCTTTTTCCATTACATTCACAGTCGAAAAAGCGGAGGAGGAGAATCCTTGGCCCTCCACTTTGCCTTGGCTGACCTCCTTTCCAAGAATTATTTTCTTTTATTTTGTTGACATGTGAAAAGATTGACATGACTCAATGAGTAGAAAATTTGGAATCCCATTTTTTCTAAATGGCAGTGTGATAGGAAGTAGAGAATTGTTCCATAACTTAGCTCCCACTTTGCCTTCTCCCTTCAAACCAAACTAGCGAACTTAGCTCTGAAACTAGAAAAAACACTCTCTAAACGTTATAACCTTTCAAACACTAACTCAACCCGTTAACTCCTAAAAAATGTAATCTTACAGTAGTAAACTCTTCAACCTTTTTAAAGTAGAGCTCACCCCAGAACACTATAATCATCCATATTTGATAAACTTAAAGCGCAACAAAAAATACGGGAAGATTTTCCCATTTTTGATACATAAATGTGTGAACTAATAACCCATAGAACCAACCATCCTCCCGAGAAAAAAATTATTGTTTTGAAGAAGTAAGAATGCGTGATCAAGGAATCACGAAATCATCCATCTTACATTTGGTTCTTGCAGTGAGATGCAAAATCAACACTTCAAATGAAGCAGAGCAAACATAATCAAATCTTTCTATTATTAAAATGGAGGAAAATCAATTCATACCTTTCCAATTAGACTTTCTCAAATGAATAGAGATTTGGGGAAGAGCTTTTAAGCACCATAGGACCCATGAAAGCCTAACCGACAATATAAGCTTCTGATTAGAAGGAGACAAGGAAAAAAGACATTAAAATTAGACTCTCTCTGTTTATAAAACTATCAAAGTGCAAGGTCCTCCACCAACAAAATCAGTAATAAGATCGTAAATATAGTTGTTTCTTGCAGTTTGCGGGAGGTGCTCATGGGTGAGAACATTGAAAGTTGGATTCATCATGTACAAGCCAACTTTGAAAGAAGGCTACGGATTAATAATATCTGTGAGATCGTTGATTGTCTAGGAGCTTTCAAGCGAAGTTAGTCGGAAGAATGAAAAGAAGAGTAGTAAATCTGGGTGCAAAACTTTGTTTTGTTTGTGACTTTGTCTTTTTTTTTGTCGGGTTCTGAGAGTTTTAGTCTAAGAATAAAAACAAATTTATTTATGGAATGAAAGAGAATGACATTTTTTAAAAGTGACAAGATTGGTCAAAAGCATAAATTAAATCTATGACATTTTCATAAAACGTCAACATCAATAAGTGCCATCAAATCCCTTTAATTCTGACATTTTCTTTTGAATCTTGACACTTTCTTTTGAATCTTGACACTTTCTAAAAGGGCCAAGGATTAGAGGTATTCTGGGTATGTATTCAATCATCAGTTTTATAATCAGACATAGTTTTTCAATTGAAGTAATTCTCATAGATAGTTTCTTCAAAAAGGTTGATTTTAAATCATGATATATTGTTTGATAGTTAGCCTGACAGCAAATGTTGAGAGTCAGGATTAACATTTGGGAATAAATAATTTTCAACTAAAAATTGATAATTTTTTATTAATCTAGAGTAAAATTTAAAATATTATTACTTATTTTACAAATAAAATACAAAACTAATTAGTTCCAATTCAATAGATAATTAATATTTTCCTTATCAATGACACTTATAAAGTGACAAGGTTTTTCAGATTTCAGCCATATTCCTTGGCATTTTTAAAAAGTCAAGAAATGATTTCTATTAGTCTTAACAATACACTTCTATGATAAGTGCCATAAAAGCAGAAAACATGTACCAAATAATGATGTTTTTAGAAAAATGTCATGACATGTCTAATTACAAATAGAATAATGACATTTTCTGAAAACGTCAAGGAACAAAACGTCATAAATTTGAAGTTTTGTTGTAGTATATAAGATTAAGATAAGATCGATTATCCAAGATAAGATAAGATTAGGCATGAGACCTGATATGGTAATCTCTCCCGACCTCAACCTAATAGAAGAGAAAAGGAATCTAGCGTTCATGGACGTTCATGTGTTTGAGTGGTTTTGTGCTTACATGGAAAGGGTAATCTCATGTTCATATGAGTTCTATTGTTGAGTAAGACTGGATAGTTTGCTTAGGTGTAGTTGTTAGGGAAAGGAGAGGATCTTGTTCAAATATACAAAGAGGAACCCAGCAAAGAAAGTCATTAGAGCAAGGAGAGAGTCCTTGGTTGTATAAGTCCAAGTGTAACTTGATTTAAGTAATGGAACCATTTGCATCTAAGCATAGCCCTCAACCCCTCGCGGAGGCAGGCTTGGTCAAACTATGTAACCAATATTATGTTGTCTCTTTATTTCTTGCATTTCACTTTCTATTTGTAATTACTTTCAAATTGCTTAATGTATGTCAGTGTTCTAAGGTGTGTCAAAGACACCCTCTGTGACACCGCATAAAACAACAGCACACATATTATCCTAACAACTTGATAAGCTATAATCCTTTTCCACCATGTAGAAATTGACAGTTACTAAACTAATCCTTATTAAATACATATAATTGAAATATCATGAACCAATTATCTACTAATCACCTAACTTACTAGCAAATATATATATATATATATATATATATATATATATATATGCATCTTTTTCTTTTTCTTTTATTTTTTTGCAATTGTTACATGACCAAAATAAACTTCTCTTTTTATTTTCCATGATATAAGGTTCGACTTGTTTACTTGATTGTCATAACATACACTGTAAAGAGCGTATTTCTACTTCACATCATGGTGCTGACATAAAAATTAAAGGGTTAATTATATAAATAGCTTCTCAATTTTTTTTATTTTATCTAGTATCTCAATTTTATTTTTGTTCAATCAAGTGTCTAAATTTTTTTATTTTTTCTATTTTGGTGTCTCAACTTTATTTTTGTTCAATCAATTGTCTAAACTTTTTTTTTTTTTTAATGTCTCAATTTTATTTTTATTTAATCAAATGTTTCTTGACCAATTAAAATTTATTGGGATATTTGAATAAACAAAAATTTTATCCAAATAACATTCTTATCATATAAAAATGATAAAATTACTTAAATGACATTTAACGATTTAACATTAGGATTTTTTTTATATGTTCGTCACTGTACAAAAGAAATTTATTAAATTGTTGTTATGATAAAAATAAATATTTTAATTATTTAAAAAAAATTTAATATCTAATTTTTATTTTAAATAATTCATATATAATTTGTTTTTTCATATAATGCTTAGGAAACAAGTAAAAATAATATGAGTTAATAAAAAAAAATTAAACTGTTATTTTTTCTTTTTTAAGCCAAATTTTTATTTTTTATCTTAATTCTATATTAACTAATTTTCAATTTCTTTTTTATTATAACAAATAGATAGTAAAACACATAATGTAAAAAGGATAATATTGTCATTTTACCTTATTAAATGTCATATAAGTAATTTCGTTATTTTATGACATGGATTGTCATTTGAATTCAATTTTTCCTATTTCAAATATTTTAATAAGTTTTTATTGGTCAAGAAACGTTTGATTGAACAAAAATTAAAAATTTAAACTCTTGATTGAACAAAAATTAAAAATTTAAACTCTTAATTGAACAAAAACAAAGTTGAGATATTAAAATAGAAAAAATAAAAAGTTTAAACATTCGATTGAACAAAAATAAAGTTGTGACACCAAAATAGGAAAAATAAAAAAATTTAGACACTTTAATTGAACAAAACTAAAATTGATACACTAAAATAGAAAACAAAAAAATTGGACACTTTATTGAACAAAAATAAAGCTCAAACACCAAAAGTATAAAAAATAGAAAAATTAAAACCTGCCCTTTGTATTTAACCAAAATTAAAGTTGTAACCTTGAGAGGATAATGATTAAGGCCTTGGGATTTAACCTAATAGTCACTGCCTTAGTTCTCTGGCTGCTTAATTGAAAGTTTACACGAAGCACATGAGAGTGGTCGAGATGCACGCAAATGTGACCTGAGCATCCACGATTATAAAAAAAAAAAAAAAAATATATATATATATATATATATATATATAAAAGATTTAATAATGAACACATAAAAACTAGAGAAACTGGATTAAAAGGAACAAATATAAAAAATGTTTGTAAGAATAACCTCTTGCAAAAGTAACCATAAAAAAATCACAATTTTAGACAAAAACAACTTTAAACGTGTAAAGATAAATCTCCCACCTCGTAAGTAAATCTCTCATGAGCATTTTGTCTCATTCCTACGTTATAACTATATCCCCAATAGTTTTTTTTTTCTACCTCTTTTTACATTTAAAAAAAAATTGTTAATTTTGAAAATAACTTTTGGGTTTGTCCCTTTTAAGGTTATCCTTAAAAATTATATTTAGTCATTATCATCAGCTCTAATGTCAATGTTCCTCATAAAGACAGTCTTTAAAGGATGAATTTTCTTTCTACGAGGATGTAATGACAAGTCCTTCATTTACAAAAACATTCGACCGAGACTTCACTGTACACAACATTTCAACTTCAATCATAACTTTGTAGTTGTATCATCTTCTTGAACTTCACAAAATACCTTATTAACCTAGCACAGTAAGATAGCACTATGCATGCACTTCCTATTTTTATTGTTGTGGAAAACTCATATCGAACAATAACATACAAAGGCCAAAATCCTACTGTGCCATAAAAAGAAATAATTTATTTCTTTTAATTCCTCAGCCTCAAACTTCCTCATCGTCCCAAGTTAATAACCTAAGCTTTAGTAGTAGTTTTTTTGTTGTAAAAAAACGCTAAATAGAATGATAATCAAGAACAAAAAATAAGGGAATATTTGGTTACAGTTTTGAAAACTGTTTTTTGTTCTGAAAAAACGAAGAAGGTAAGGAAAACCTGGGGAATATGTTTAGTTCTTTTTTTTTTTAAAACACAGAAAACATTAAATTCAAAGTATAGAAATAGTTTTCAAAAACAAGAACCAAAGAAACCCTAAGTGTCACATTATTCTTCTTTCTCAAACCGATTCTACTTTTTCAATGCAACTCACCCACAAGAGTCTTCTACATGTCCAAGTTTGCTACAGTAAAAAACCAAGTGACTGTAACCATCAAATGCAGGCAGTGATCCAACAATGCTATTTGAAAAATGAAATATCTAAGGGTAAACATCTTAATAGCAATTTAGCATATAATACAATTATCGTTTCTTTAGGAGTTTCAGGTCTTGCCATAGTATATATTCCGAATAATGTAAATAATACAATAATATATCATCTAAGAAAAAATCCAGAGACAGCTTATCTTCGGGAGATAGCGGAGTCAAAGTGTCTTCCTAGCCATTCTGCTTTCAAGCATGGCATAATTGAGCATCTGCATGACAAGGAGAATTCCAAATGAAAGTAAATGCTAGAACAGGAAAGGACCAAAGGAAATTAAATCTAATGACTCACATGTTCTGATTCTGCATTTATCTAGAGAAAATGGAACAACCTGAAATTCCATGTCACTCAAAAGCAAGTCTTTGAGTGCCAACTAATGAGGCATATTGGCCCTTCTTAGCCAATAACTCAAAGTGAGTCCCAAGTTCTGCAATCCTTCCACCGGAACAAAGTGCTATCTGGTCTGCATTCTGAACTGTACTTAATCTGTGTGCAATCACTAATGTTGTCCTTCCCTTCATCAGACGGTCTAGAGCGTCTTGAACCAGGCGTTCACTGATTGCATCTAAGGCACTTGTTGCCTGTATGTATCATGGAAGAAAATCATAAAACAGTATCATAAAGATTTAACTGGGCGTAGCAGTGGCAAACACTTCAACCAAGACCCATGAGATAGGCAAGGCCAGGCATGTGAGATAAAATGCATCTCATAGGTCTACGACATATTAATTTTAAGCAAAGAATATTGTAAATGTCTACATTAATGTTATAACATGTATCAACTTTACATATAGATTTTAAATAGTTAGGAAACGTGTCTTATAGTGTTGTAACAAATTAGGAGGTTAAATTGGCTTACCTATTGTACAACCTAACCCTTCTGTATATATACACACGTGATGGATCAATGAAAACCACAAGAAATTATTCCTCCAATTCCTCTCTTTGATTCTTTCTACATGGTATTAGAGCCTAGGGCTCGGATTTGAGCGGAATTAGGAAGAATTTTAGGAAGGAGTAAGAGGGCCGTGGGGGTGTTCTTTTGAAACACCTATCTAGAGAAAGAGTGAGGTGACACCACCCACCCTGGAGGGACCGCCGGCCGCCAACGAGCAAGGCAACCAAGTCCGGTGGCTAAAGTGGCGTGTGAGGCTCACGTGCGAATCTGCGTTTTTTAGCCTATTCCCACAGGCCAGCGCATGAGGGCGTATGGGGCCTTCGATGCCAACACGCCTTCTCAACCACCTGCCTTTCCTGTCTTATCGTCGAAATAGTGTCTTTCAAAGATTTTTGGGTCCGACAACCACTCTACCTAGAGTTTCTGCCTCTTATTCTTAATTCCTTCGACTTTCAGTAACATCCAAGGTGTTTCTTCGTGGATTTGTGTTGGAGACCTATGGTTTTTTAGGAGGTTTCTGTACTCTTGATTTCTGGAGGTATTCATTGTCCCTGAATTCTTCCTTGGCTTCCTAATGAGTACTTCAATAGATAAAAAGCTTGTTTCAGCTCCAGAAATGGTCCGGATGATGTCTAAAATCACGGAGGACAAACTGATTGCTCCTAATTACTTGGATTGAAGTAAAACAATTCGCCTCTACTTGAGGAGTATTCATATGGCCAGTCATCTTGATAAGGACCCATCTACTTATGATTCGAAAGAACGATAATTGGAGGATAATGCTCGTCTCTTCTTGCAAACTTGTAATTCCATTGACGATAAAGTGCTCACTCTCATTAATCACTGTGAGTTTGTTAAGGAGCTAATGAAATATTTGGAATTTGTGTATTATGGCAAAAGGAATATCTCTTGCATATTTGATGTATGTAAAGCCTTTTATAGCTTTGAGAAACAAGATCAATCTCTTACGGAACTCTTCATGGACTATAAAAAGACATATGAGGAACAATATATCCTATTAACCTTTAGTCCAGATGTTAAGGTTCAGCAAGCTCAACAAGAAAATATGGCAATAATGGGTTTCCCAACCGCCTCCCTTAGTATGATTACATTTAAGGCAGATTTTGTCGACCACTAGATTTAACCTTTCCAGCAAACATTCGTGGGATACTCATACGAGATCTCCTCACCTACTCCTCATACGCCCCGGATAGACAATGCCTTGTTAGTCGAAACATTAGTAGTGAGAAGCAACAATCTGAAAATAGTGGTCCGGTGGTAACTTCTGGGGCGAGCTTTGGAAGAGTTGTTTGTTATTGCGTCAGCTTGACCATGTGATCTGAGAGTTTGTAGGCGAAACGAGTCAAAATCGAGATTCTTATGCGCTCATGTAGCTTCCTTTAATGAGCATCAGATCCAATCGGTTTAGTTCTATGAAGAATTAGTGAGGTTCCACTTATATCAAGAACCATTAAAGTCTCCATCTACACCAATTACTGCTATTGCTGAGATAGGTAACCCAAATAAATGTCTTGTCTCTTCTTTGTCCTCCGAATGGGTCATTGATTATGGAGCCACAATCATATGTGAGCAATTCAACCCTGCTCTCTACCTTTCGGTCGCAACCTTCGACTTCCAGCATCCTTTGTGGCAGATGGATCACAGTCATGTGTTCTTGGGTCAAACAAAATTTTTCCCACTCCATCTATTCCTTTGTCATCCGTCTTGAGTTTACCAAATTTCTCTTTTAATTTTATGTTTGTGAGCAAAGTAACTCGAACACTTAAGTGTTATATCTCATTCTTTCCTAATTTTTGTCTCTTTCATGATCTTATGACGAAGCAGATTATTGGTAAAGGATGTGAATCTGGGGGTCTCTACATTCTTGACCCTGCAGTACCAAGACCTATCGCTTGTACTGGAGTTACTACACCATTTGAGACACATTGTTGATTGGGCTATCCTTTCTTCCCTTGTTGAAAAAGTTGTGTCCTCAGTTTTCGAGTTTATCGTCATTAGATTGTGAGTCTTGTCAATTTGCAAAGCATCATCATCTTCATTCTAGTCCTAGAGTCAATAAATGAGCTAGTGCTCCATTTGAATTAGTCCATTCAAGTGCGTGGGGTCCATGCCCAGTTGTGTCCCCGATTGAGTTTCGATACTTTGTCACTTTTGTTGATGATTATTTACGAACCACTTGGTTATATTTAATGAAAAACCACTCGCAGGTTATTTTTCTCATTCTGTGCCTTTTGTCTTTGAGATACACACCATTCATGTTTACGTTCAAATGGCATCCTTTGCTCCAAACCTCCTTTGTTGATACTCCTCAAAATGGAGTGGTTGAGAGGAAGAATAGACACCTCCTTAAAACTGCTAGAGCTCTATTATTTCAAATGCATGTGCCCAAGCATTTTTGGGCCGATGTTATTTCCGCCGCTTGTTTTTTGATTAACCGGATGCCTCCCTTAGTCTTGAATTGGGACACTCCATATCACATCATTTTTCCAAATAAAACTCTGTTTCCTATTGAGCCTCGGATATTTGGGTGTACCTGTTTTGTTCAAGATGTTCGTCCGCATGTGTCTAAACTCGACCAAAAGTCTTTGAAATGTATCTTTCTTGGTTATTCTCGGGTTCATAAAGGGTATCGATGTTACTACCCTAGTCTTCATAGGTACTTGGTTTCGGCTAATGTCACATTTCTTGAGAATGTACATTTCTATTCCCCTTCAACCCACACCAATCGGGTCCCCCACTGCATGCTTCGTCATCAAATACAATCAACCATGATGATCTCTCTATTGCTCTTCATAAAGGTAAACGACGGTGTGCTCATCTGATTTCTTCCTTTTGCTCTTATAACCATTTGTCTTCCCATTCCTATTCTTTTGTTGCATCCTTAAACTTTATTTCGATGCCTAACAATTTTCATGAAGCCTTATCTCACCCTAGTTGGTGTAGGGCTATGATAGAGAAGATAGATGCTTTGATGAAAATGGTACTTGGGACTTGGTACAGTTACTTACTAGGAAGAAAGTCATTGGATGCCGCTGGGAGTTAAGATTAATCCTGATGGTTCAATTGCTCGATTGAAAGCACGACTTGTGGCTAAGGGATATGCTCAGACCTATGGTGTGGACTATTCTGACACCTTTTCCCCTGTTTCTAAGATGACATCTGTTCGGCTTTTTATTTCCCTGGCTGCCACTTATAATTGGGATCTCCACCAACTTGATATTAAGAATGTCTTTCTTCATGGCGACCTTCAAGGAAGTGTATATGGAGCAACCTCTAGGGTTTGTTGCTCAAGGGGAGATTGGAAAGGTTTGTCGTCTTCAGAAGTCTTTGTATGGTTTGAAGCAGTCGTCGTGGTTTGTCAAATTCAGCAAAAGTTGAGAAATTTATCTGAAGAATAAATCGACCCTTTGTGTCATTGTGTTGGTAATGTATGTGGATGTTATTGTTATCACTAGGAGTGACTCTAAAGGTATCTCATCTCTTAAGTCCTTTCTTCATAGCGATTTCATCTGAGGACTTAGGATGCTGAATATTTTGGGCATTGAAGTTATGCGGAGCAAACATGGAATCTTCTTATCTCAAAGGAAATATGTGCTTGATCTATTGTCTGAGACTGGAAAGTTATGAGTAAAACCATGCAATTCCCCTATGGCTCCAAGCGTACACTTTACTAGAGATGGAGAAACATTTGAGGATCTTAAGAGATATCAAAGACTAGTTAGGAAGCTAAATTACCTGCCTTCGCAGGTAACTCGTCCTATGTACTGCTAAGTCGGTACCGTGCAGCTGTGATCCCAACCATTGGGTAATTTTGTAGAGGCAGTTCTATCTTATGAAAGGAATGTCGGGATGTAGTATTCTATATAGTAACCATGGGCATAACACAATTGAGTGTTTCCACAAATGCTAATTGGCAAGGTCAAAGGAAGATAGGAGATCCATTTCAGGGTAATGTGTCTTTGTTAGTGGAAACCTAGTATCATGGAAAAGTAAGAAGCAAGGGATTGTTTCCCATTCGAGTGTAGAGTCTGAATATAAAGCAATGACACAGTCCGTGTGTGAGATCATGTGGCTTCATCAACTCTAGATGGAAGTCGACATTAAGACAAATCTGTAAAACTACGGTGTGACAACGGTACATACTTCATATTGTACAATCTTGTATTAGAACTGATAGCATCTTGAGATAGATTGTCATTTTGTTCGTAGAAAAACTATTTCGAGCAGTTTTACGGAATATGAAGGCTGGAAAGCAGTTGGGTGATATCTTGCGGAGCCTAAGTAGATGCAGGATTAATTATCTATGTAACAAGTTGGGCATGATTAATATCTATCATTTCAAACTTGGGAAGTGTATAACGTAATATCAGCTTTGTAGTTGTAACTAGTTAGGAAACGTGTCTTATAGAGTTGTAACAAATTAGGAAGGTTAGATTGGCTTCCTTATTGTACAATCTAACCCTTTTGTATATATAAACTTGATGGATCAATGAAAATCACAAGGAATTATTCCTCCAATTCCTCTCTTTGATTCTTTCTACAGTTAATATCAATCCAAGCAATCAGTGATGAACGCTATCCTCGCAAAATATATGACATGGGTAAAATGTTGGAAGTTTTAAACTGATATCATAATAACATAACATAACATACCAAAAAGAAATGCATATTTTCTTATTACTGAGCCGGATTAGTAAACAACATGAGAGCTTTGATAATGAGTTCTCCAGTACCGTGTTCAAAGTAGCTGAGCCTAAACCACCAGGCTTACAGAGTGTGATAAATCATGAATACAGACAGAAGTAACTAAAAGATCCAGAAACATACCTCGTCCAGGATCAGGATTGGAGCATTCTTGAGAAGAGCTCTTGCAATGGCAATTCTCTACAAATTGGTAACAGGAGGAATCAAATCACTATAACACACTCAAATGGTCAAACCCTACGCACTTATGCATACATATTTCAGTACCTGCCTTTGTCCTCCACTCAGCAGCCCTCCACGCTCACCAACTAGAGTGTCATAACCCTTTGATAAACTAAATAATCAGTAAACAACTCAAAAACTAGTACGAGAACTAAACCTAACTATATTTAGATATCACAAACCTGAGGAAGAGAGAGAATAAAATCATGAGCATTTGCAGCTTTTGCTGCCTTTATCACATCATCCTTGGATACGTTATCATCTGGAAGCCCATAGGCAATATTTTCTCCAACAGACACCGAGAATAGAACAGGCTCCTGAATCACTTTATTTAGTTATCGTGGGGAAAGGCAGCTACAAATGTTTCAAGTAGGTAAAAAAACATGCAACTTCATCAGCAGTGTCTCAGAATAACTGCAAATTGTTTTGCCATGTCATTTAAGTTAAATAAACCCAAATGTGTTGAGGGTCAAATAACCCCAATCCAACATTCTCTTCTAACTGATTCACTAACATACCTGATTCACACTTTTAACTTCCCAGTCCTAAAACTAATTTTCCCTGAGCTTCCAAAACCAACCTTAAAACCGCACTTCTTCGATAAGAAGTATAAACCAACTAGGATAACATGCACGCTTCAAGTATATCAAGATTCACACACATACAGAAGAAAAAAAAAATTCAATCCTAACTGAATAAAACTTTAAGGCTCCTCCTTAGTCAACCTAATCAACTCAACATGAAAGGATCAAACCAAATGAGATGCAGGATCCCAAGCATTAATGTATGAATGCATGTATCACCTACATATGAATACATGTACATACTTGGTTTACAATAGAGACAACTCGAGCCCACTCCCTCTTGTCAAATGTCCGAACATCCTCACCAGAAACTGTTATGCAGCCCTTGCTTGGCTGAAAAAATAAGAAACCAATGGATGCACAACATTCTTCACCAACCGGTAACATGAAAATGGAACTTATTCTTGAAATGAATGTAAGCAAACCTCATAAAAACGTGCCAATAGCTGTACTACTGTACTTTTCCCTGCACCACTTGGACCAACTAGAGCAGTGACCGTTCCACATTTTAGCCTTAGATTAAGACCATTTAGAATTTCCACATCAGGCCTCAAAGGGTAAGAAAAATGCACATCTGCACAACAAAATGAGGGAATTTGTAGGCAGCAGTATCTAGTAACGTATAATGAATTTGTTAAGAAGCATGATATTCATATAAAACCCAAATCCTACAAGTTTGAGCTTTTAGGAGAGTTGGCCATTTAACAGAATTAATTGTAGGATTAAATTGACTGAAGAAATTCAAAGTTTTGAATATTTCTGTATATCTCAAATTACAGCCCTATATACAAATATATACCTTCTATTTCACAAACAATCAAATCCTAAATTATAGAATCAGATAATCACTGAGATTCTACAATATAGGATATGATAAGGTAACTAAGAATAATCCCTAAAATCTAGGGATCTCGTAGTGATCTCCTACGCACCCCCTCAAGTTGGTGAATAGAGATCTTCCATTCCCAGCTTGCTGATATAATCATGAAATACATCACTACTTAACCCTTTTGTTAAAACGTCAGCTAGTTGATGTCCTGTGGAAACATAAAGAGTAAAATTAATCTGCTTTCTAACTTCTCTTTGATGAAGTGCCTATCTATTTCAATGTGATTAGTCCGATCATGTTGTACAGGATTGTGGGCAATGCTAATGGCAGATTTATTGTCACAGTAAAGTCTCATAGGCCCACACCAACTGATCTTCAAGTCTTCCAATATGATTTTTACCCATAGTAATTCACATACCCCTGCTGCCATTGCTCTAAATTATGCTTCTGCACTTGACATTGCTACCACACTTTGTTTCTTGCTCCTCCATGACACCAAATTTCCTCCAACAAAAGTGCAATAGCCTGTGGTTAATCTTCTATCCACTAGAGACCCTGCATAATCTGCATCTATGTACACTGAACACTTGATTCCTGAGTTTTTTCTGACCAAAATTCCCTTCCCTTGATGTGCCTTTAGGTAGCGTAGGAGTCGGTAAACAACTTGCAAGTGCACCGCTCTCGAGTCATGCATGAATTGGCAGATAACACTCAATGAGTAAATTATGTCAGGCTAGGTATGAGCAAGATAAATGAGTCTCCCCACAAGACGCTGATACATTTCCTTGTTCACCTTTCATCACCTTGAGCCTCTCCAAGTTTGTGGTTTTGCTCAACAGGGGTTGCCACTGGCTTGCTAGCTAGCATCCTAGTTTCCTTGAGTAAATTAGTAACATACTTTTGTTGAGACATAAAAATCCCTTGCCTAGATCGAGCCACTTCAATTCCAAGGAAGTATTTTAACCTTCCTAAATCTTTTATTTTAAATTCCTTTGCTAGCCACTACTTCAATGCTTGCTTTTCATGCTCATCATTCCCTATGACAATTATATCATCCACATAAACAATCAAAGTTGTAACTCCCCTTGAGGCCGAATGCTTTATGAAAAGTGTATGATCCCCTTGACTTTGTTTTTAGCCATTAGTTAACATAACTTTGGAAAATCTTCCAAACCAAGCATGTGGGGACTGTTTTAACCCATAAAGAGCTTTCTTTAACCTGCACATTTTACCTTCATCAGCTCCACTAAACCTTGGTGGTGTAGATTTCATCTTCTAGTTCACCTTGCAAAAATGCATTTTTCACATCATAGTGTTGTAGTTCCCAGTCAAAATTAATAGCCAAGGAAAGTAAAATTCTTACCGTGTTCATCTTGGCTACCGGTGCAAAAGTTTCTTGGTAGTCACCTTATGTTTGAGTGTATCCCTTTACAACCAACCTCGCCTTGTATCTTTATAGAGACCCATCAGCTTTAAGTTTCCTTCTGAAACACCGTGCACCCTCTTGGTTTCTTTCATGATAAATCATTAATTAATTTGTTGAGCATGATGTTAAATATTAATGAATCCTGTTGAGCTTTTAGGAGAGTTGGTCGTTTAACGTGGTATCGGAACTGGTTTTGGCGGGAGGTCTGGGTTGAACCACTCTCCTTGCAATTTAATCCCCATGTTTATTTGAAAGTCCTGTGGTTCGACTCTCCACGTGCACGGGTATGGGGCGCATGCACGTGAGGAGTGTTGAGCATGATATTCGTATTAAAGCTCCAAATCCTCTGAGCTTGAACTTAGGAGAGTTGGTCATTTAACACCCATGTTTCATTTTTCTCTAATGTATCCATTTCTGCTCTCATGGCAAGTCTCCATTCTTCCTTAGACAATGTCTTAGATAATGAATTAGGAATAGGGATTGTGTTTAAGGTGGTTAGGAAGCTTTTGTGGTTGGAGGAGAATTTTTCAAGTGATACATAATGAGCTATGGGGTATAAAGGTTTCTTAGTGCCTTCTCGGGTTCCTTTTCTTACAGCTAAGGGTGCAAGATCTTGATCTTGGTTACGAGGCATAGATCTAAAGGTTCGGTTTGAGTCACAGGGGTAGTTGTCGGGTCAGATATTGTTATTTCATTTCCAGGACTTAGATCATAATTATGTTCTTGCCTTGTCACTGTAGCTGGACTATTCCTCATTGTGTACACTTAATCAAACCAAAACCGATCAAAGATCCTATCATTCTCCTCCAATTTGGACTCGGATGACTTAGATTTGGATGTTGGTAAGTCTAACGGGAACATCTCCTTATCGTCAATTTTCGACAACTCCCCCAGAAGATAAGGAGTAGCAAAGAAGGACCTATCTTTGACAAAAGTAACATCAACTGAAACATAACATTTTCGAGAGGAAAGATAGTAACATTTGTAACCTTTTTGTGTGGCAAAATACCCTAAAAATACACATGTGAGAGCCCTCGGATCAAGTTTTCCCTATGTTATAGCATTGTAGAATTAGAAACTAGTTGGGAAAAGGAAACATGTAGAGTTAGGAAACTTCATATTCTTTCCTATTTGATTTAGGGATTATCTTATATATAAATAGGTTATTTTTTATCAATGAAATACAAAATTTTTCCTTCAATTAATTCTGATTACATCGTATCAGAGCCATGGAAGGTTCAGGGTAGGCTTTCGTAGTGTTTTCTTTGATGGCCCGTCAGTGCATTAAGTCATTTTGATACCGTATTCATCCGCGAAAGCCCGAGCCTTCCATGTAGTCGGAACACCTTATTGTTCTTGCAGGAAGAATTTTTCCAGTGTGAACTTTTCCGGAGCACACATCAACTCCGTTGTGACCCACCATCGGTGTCGTCCCTTGATCTACTATGGAAGGACCTAGGCTGACAAGCTCTCCATGTATTTCTTTCTCAGACGGCAGCCACCGTGCACTGTGCGTGATGGTGTGGTGGCTCTCAGACCACGAATTTCACCCGATGTTGCTAGCGTAAATGACCCGTTTAACTACCCCACTTTGATATTCGGGGCCACGCGCGGTGTTTTTAAACACTTTTAAATACGGCGACCTTCTTTTCTAGGTTTTTTGCTTGTCTTCCTTGAGTTCTTCGAGGTCCAGAGGTGTTTTGTGGAGTGTAGAGTCAAGTTCTATTCCAATGCAGTGTTTTTCGTAGAAAGGTGGTCCTTCTACTAACAAAATCCTATTTTTCTAGTATTTTTCGGTTTTCAGAGGCTTGTTCGAGTTAGATGCCTTATATGGTGACCTGACCCTCGGGAGGAGTTGTGTGTCATTGTGCTATGTCGGGACATGTGCGCGAGGTGTAGGAAGTTGCAGAATAAAATCGAAGATTTCAGTCTGTTCATTATCAAAAATCACTAAGTTTACATCTACTTTCATCACTACACTCGCCGAGTTAGGTAAAACCAATACATGTTTTCTTTCGTCTTCCTCCACATGGGTCATTGACTTTGGAGCCACCGACCACATGATAAATAATTCCAGTTTATTTACTACGATTCAATCTCACCCTTTTACCTCTACTGTTACCCTTGCAGATGGGTTAACATCTTGTGTCCTTAGGTCAAGGACAAAACATCCGACTCCTCTAATCACTTTGACCCTATGTCCTGAGTTTACCACAATTCTCTTTTAATTTAATTTCTATGAGTAAACTCACTCGTACACTTAATTGCAATATCTCATTCTTTCCTTATCATTGTTTGATTTTGGATCTTTCGACGAAGCGGGTTATTGGTCGAGGAAGCGAGTCTGGGAGTCTCTACATCATTGAAACAGAGGTGCCAAATTTCGTTGCTTATTCAAGAGTTGTTACCCGTTTGAATTACATTGTTTTCTGGGTCATCCTTCTCTCTCTCTCTCTGTCGAAGAAGTTATATCCTCAATTTTCTAGTTTATCCTCATTGAACCATGAGTCGTGTCAATATGCTAAGCTTCATTGTGTGCATTTGAGTCTTAGAGTCAATAAACGAGCTTCCGTTCCTACTGAGTTAGTTCATTCCAATGTTTGGGGTCCTTGTCCAGTTATGTCTCCCACTGGGTTTAAGTATTTCGTTAATTTTGTTGACGATTTCTCTTGCGTCACTTGGCTTTATCGAATAAAAAGTCATTCCGAGCTTTTTTCTCATTTTAGTGCTCTTTGTGCTAAAATTCAAACTTAATTTCATGTCTCTATTCAAACATTGAAGAGTGATAACGCCAAGGAATATTTGTCGAAACCCTTTCAGTCCTTCATGTTACAACATGGGATTCTCCTGCAAACCTCTAGTGTTGATACACCCTCTCAGAATGGGGTAACTGAGAGAAAGAATAAACATCTTCTTGAGAATGCCCAGGCTCTTTTGTTCTAGATGCATGTACCCAAACACTTTTGGGCTGATGCAATCTCTACCGCATGTTTCTTGATTAATACGATGTCATCATCAATTCTAAATTAGGCTACTCCTTACCATCAGTTGTTTCCAAATAATCTGTTGTTCCCTATTGCTCCCAAGGTGTTTGGATGCACATGCTTTGTTCGAGATGTTCGTCCTCAAGTCTCTAAACTTGATCCAAAGTCCTTAAAGTGTATCTTTGTGGGATATTACCAGAGTTCGGAAAGGGTATGGAATGTTATTGTCACTTGCTCTTGATGTTCTTTGTGTCTCTTGATATTGCATTCTTTAAAATTCTGCGTTTACTTTATCGTGCTTATCGCTAGTGAAGGGAGGATGATTTATTGGTCTATCACGGTTTCATACCAATCCTTGTAGCTCCTCTATCTTCTTTATCGGCTCTGATTCCCGATTAAACTCCTTCTTTGCAGTATATTCTTGGCGTCGAGCCTCCATTCTCTGGTCAACACGGGCTTCCTCGTGGATCAGTCGAATTGATGATCTTGGTGCTCTCCGTAAATGTAAACGTCAGTGTGCTCACCCAATCTCTTCGTTTATTTTCTATAACTATTTGTCGTTTTCCTCTTGTTCCTTTATCGCATCAATTGATTCTATCACTCTTCCTAACACTATCCGTGAGACTGTATCTCACCCTGGTTGGCATAGTGCTGTAGTGGATGAAATGCAGGCCTTAGATGACAACGGTACATGGGACTTTATGCTTTTACCTACTGGCAAGAAAGCTATTGGTTGTCGTTGGGTGTTTGCAGTAAAGTTTAATCCTTATGGGTCTATTGCTAGATTGAAGGCTCGTCTTGTTTCTAAGGGTTATGCTCAGACTTATAGAGTTGATTATTCTGATACATTTTCTCCTGTAGCAAAGTTGACATTTATCCGTTTGTTTATCTCCCTTGCTGCTTCTTATGATTGGGACTTGCATCAGCTTGATATCAGAAATGCATTTCTACATTGAGATCTTCTGGAAGAAGTTTACATGAAGCAATCTCCAAGGTTTGTTGCTCAGGGGGAGATAGGGAAGGTATGTCGTCTTCGGAAATCTCTGTATGGTTTGAAACAGAGTCCTCGTACTTGGTTTGGCAAATTCAGTCAAGCAATTGAGGCATTTGGCATGCAAAAGAGTAAGTCTAACCACTTTGTCTTCTCTAAAAATTCCAGTTATGGTATTATTCTATTGATAGTGTATATGGATGATATTGTCATCACTAGGAGTGACTCTAAAGGTATATTATCTCTTAAATCCTTTCTTCATAGTCAGTTTCACACAAAGGATTTAGGAATGTTGAAGTATTTCTTGGGAATTGAAGTCATGAGAAGTAAGCAGGAGTGTTATCTCAGCAAAATATGTACTTAACCACTGATATCTTTTTTTTTAACAAGAAAATTGGGCACCACCTTGTAGTACCCCTATGGCTCCTAATGTACAACTCACTAAAGAAGGAGAATTATTCGAAGATCCTAAAAAATACAAAAGACTAGTTGGGAAATTGAATTATCTTACAGTAACTCGCCCAGATATTGCTTATTAAGTAAGTGTGTCGAGTCAGCATATGTCATCTCCCACATTCTATCATTAGGCAGCTGTAAAGCATAACCTATGTTATTTGAAAGAAGCTCCTTGACATGGAACATTGTATAAGAAGCATGGGCATACCAAAAAGTAGTGTTTTTATGACGCAAATTAAGCAGGATATAAGGAAGATAAAAGATCCACCTCAGGATATTGTGTCTTTTGGAGAAATCGATCTCATGGAGTAAGCGAAGTGTTGTCGTTCTAGTGCGGAGTCGGAGTATAGAGCTATGGCATAGTCATATGCGAGATCATGTGGATACGTCAATTATTGATGGAAGTGGACGCCCGAGCTTTAGTGCAGGCCCGAGCTTTGGTGTGATAACAGGTATCATACATATAGTATCTAACTTAGATGTTCATGAATGGATGCGACGTATTGAGATAGATTGTCATTTAGTCCGTGAGAAGATCCAATTGGGGTTAATCTCTACAGGATATGTAAAGACTGAAGAACAATTAGGAGATATCTTCACAAAACCTTGATGAGTATTTAATATACTCATTTTATCCCGATGTTTTGTGTGTTATTTTTATAGTTTTTAGTTATGTTGAGAAAAAAGGAATATTGTATTCTCATTAATTTCTGAGGAGGAGGAAAATCGTATATATGCTTTGATGTTAGAGCGAAAAGAAACAAAGTTAGAGCTGACTAGGAGAGTAAAGAGAAGAGAAAAGAATCCTAAATGGATTGGAGACTAATCATGGCTCCTATAATTAGAGCAGTATAAATCAAAAGCACCCAACTTGTCACATATATATTTTATCCTAAGACCTCTAAGAGACTTAGTGAAGATATCTGTAAGTTGGTCATTAGAGTTGACAAAACTAGTAGTAATGCATCCCGATGCAATCTTTTCTCGAATAAAGTGGCAATCCACTTCGATGTGCTTGATCCTCTCATGGAAGACTGGTTATATGAAATATACAAAGGGGCTTGATTATCACATATAAGTTTCATCTGTTCATCCTACCCAAATCTTAGCTCTTCGGAGGAGATGCTTCAATCATATGAGTTCACATGTTGCTAAGGTCTTAGCTCGATACTCGGCTTCAACACTAGATTTAGCTACTACATCTTGTTTCTTACTCTTCCAGAGATAAAGTGCCTCCGATGATCCTGCACGTACCTTGATGTAAAGCGTCTATCGGTGGGAGTGCGCACAAATCTGCATCCTTTATGACAACAATACAGGTATGACCTTTATTCTCCTCTGACACCCCTTGACACAGTGTTCCTTTGACATAATGGAGAATCTGACTGCGACATCCGATGGCCATCATAAGAGTGATTGGAGTATTCTTCTACCTTATAGGAAGAGAAATGTCGGGCAGTGATAGTGAGATAGTTTAGTTTACTCTGAGTGAGTGATATCTCCTTGGATCTTGTAGAGGCTCCTTGTAGTGCAGTATAAGTTTGACATTTGGATCGAGTAAGTGTCTATGACTTACAATCCGACATGCGGGTGTATGATATATTCAAGGTATACTTTCTCTGAGAAATAACCACTCCGAAATTAACTGAGCTACCTCAATACCTAGAAAATACTTGAGTTTCCCCAAATCTTTTGTCTGAAAGTGACTAAAGAGGTATTGTTTGAGTTTCTGACTATCATCCTAATCACAGCCTGTAATGATAATGTCATTCACATAAACAATCAAGTAAATACAGCGGTGAGTATGATGATAAAAACCCGAGTAATTGCATTGTGCGTCGAATCGTACAAAACTCTTGAACCACTAAATTCGTCAGCTAAACGACTCGGGAGACTATTTTAGACCATATAAGGAGCAGCGTAGACTTGCGTACCAAACGGACTCACACTGAGCAACAAAACCGGGGCGGTTTGCTCACATGTATACCTCCTTTGCGAGATCATCATGAAGGATTTCGATATCTAACTAAAAAAAGTGGGTCACAAATAAGACATAGCAACTATAAAGCAGGAAGGTGTCGGAACGTATAAAATTCGGGCCATTGGAGAAAGGGTGACTGGGCAATAGTCCAAGTCATATTGCTGAGTATAACCCTTGACAACCAAACTGCCTTGCCGATCTTTACTGGGCCATCAAGTCCCACCTCACTATATAAACCTTAACGACAACCAACAAAGAGGATGTGCCCTCCCATGTGCCATCGGGAAAGAAAAGAGCGATCAATTTCTCAACCATTGTCGGCTTCAACTCGGATGAGAGAGAGTCTCACTGTTTCGTAGGATGTGAGACGTAAGACAAGATGAAAACAAAGGCAAAGTATGGTAAAGATAAACGATGATAGCTTAGAAAATTATAAACAGGATGTGGGTTACAAGTAGAGCGAGTACCTTTCCGAATGGCAATAAGTAGATCATCAAGGGTCATGGAACTCCGAGCCAGGATGACTATGACATAAAAGATGAATCGAAGAAGAGGCCTTTGGTTTAAGGATCTAGGACGGCGATAAACTTGAAGCCGTCGAGTAAATAACATTCATCGTGGAGAAGCGAGAAATCTAGATGTGGTAAGACAAGAAGGACATGTAAGACATCTGAAACATGAGGATGCTCTTCAGAGGAGAAGAAAGAGGAACCCTCACCTAAGAGTGTTAATGAACACATACCCTGAGTTAGTGCTGGTTGAGAAGAATCCGGGGTAGAATTGCTAAGTTTGCACAGCTACATGAGCCTGTCTTGGATTAAGTTTGGTAGGCCCACCTTTCTATCCCCATTCACGGCTACTTGGCTTACCATATAGCTTCCAACATTTATCTTTAATATGTCTTGGCTTTTTTTAGTAGTTACACCACTGTTCATCTCGTGTTGTGCTTCGAGTGTCGAACTGCCTCTTTGCCTCATGTGACCTTGTTAAGAGGTCCGCGAGGCTTGGAACTCGAAGTGGTTGGAATCCAGCGACGTACGAGTCAAGATAATTACTCCGGCGCGCTTCTTCCGCATGACTAGGGTGAATGTTCTATCTGTAAGGAACTTCAACGTGACCTAAAATCGAATGCGCATTAGATCAGATGATGTTATAGCAGAATATACAGTAATATATTGAAGTCAGGTCTTATTAGGATACTTTTCTTATTACGCTTGTAACCATTTAGTGAAGAGTAGATTATCTTACTCTAATGTATACCTAACCTTATCAGAGAAGTATATGTATGATGACTCAATGGAAAATACAAGAAATTCTTTCCTCCAACTATTCTCTTCTTGGTTTTTACAGTTTCTACATGGTATCAGAGCCTAGGGCTCAGATTTGAGGGAAATTAGGAGGAATTTCACGAAGAAGAAAAAGGGTCATGGAGTTGTTCTTTTGAAACACCCATCTAGATGAAGAATGGGGTGTCACCAATTTCTACAGGAGTGACCATTACCGGGCCATCGGATGCTGCAGAGCCATCAAGTCCGATGGCTAGAAAGCATTAATGCCGTGAGCCACTCAGCAGATCCTCAAAAATTTGGCCTGTTTCCCACACACCGACGCGTGGGAGAGCGTGGGACCTTCTCCAACAATGAGCTTCTTCCTCCGACGCCACCAACCGCCGACAACCCTCCTCAGCTATCTGTCCTCCTTGTCCAAGGCCATCAATAGTGCATTTTGACTTTTTGCCCAACCCTAAGGCGCCAGTGGCTTCGCGTATTTTTTCAATCGATCGCTTTTTGTGATTCGGCATCACCGTGTTTTCGAGGTTTGTTTCATTCAAGTGCGGTGCTTTCCCTGGAATTGTGGTCATTTTCTATGCCAGAATGCTATCTTTCTGGTATTTTCGGATTCTCAGAGACTTATTTGAGTTAGATCTGCCCTTATGACTGACAAAAAACCCTAAGGTGAAGTAATGTGTCATTATTGCCATAATCTAGGGCATGTACACCGGGATTGTAGGAAGTTGCAAAACATAAATCAAAGGTTTCTGTATGTTCATAAATCATTGAAGGGTGTCTCTACTCCTAGCACTATGCTTGTCGGGTCAGGTAAACCTGACACATGTCTTATTTCCTCTTCCACCAAATGGGTCATTGATTCCAAAGCCATATATCACATGACAGGTAACTCCAGTTTATTTACTACATTTTAGTCACACTCTTCTACCTCTACTGTTACCCTTGTAGATGAGTCAACATCTTGTGATTCAGGATCTTTCGACAAAGCAAGTTATTAGTAGAGGACACGAGTCTAGGAGTCTCTACATCCTTGAAACAAAGGTGTCAAAGTCTATCATTGCTCGAGTCATTTACTCCCATTCCGAATTACATCACGCTATGGGGCCATCCTTATCTCTCTCGCTGGGGTTGTGCCTATATCCTCAATTTTCTAAATTTTATCCTCATCAACCGTGAGTCGTGGTCAATACACCGAGCTTCATCAGGTGCATTTGAGTCTTGAGGTCAATAACCGAGCCTTCGCTTCCTTTGAAGCCGTTCATTCGAATGTGGGGTCCATGTCTAGTCAGGTCCCTAACTCGGTTTCTACATTTTGTTACGCTTGTCACGATTATTCACGAACAACTTCTATGATATTTAATGAAAAACCATCTCAGTTATTTTCACTTTCGTGCCTTCGTATAAAATTCACACCCGCCTACGTTGCTCAAAATCTAAGAAGTAATAATGCCAAAGAATACATGTTTGAACAATTTCAATCATTCATGCTTCAGAATGGCATTCTTCATCAAACATCTTGTGTTGATACTTCTCAAAATGGAGTTGCTAAAAGAAAAAATAAACACCTTGAAACCGCTCGGGCTCTATTGTTTCAAATGGACGTGCCCAAGCATTTATAGGCTGATATTGTTTCCACCACTTATTTTTTGATTAATCGGATGTCTACCTCTGTCTTAGATTGGGCCACTCCGTTTCAAACTCTCTTTCCCCATAAATCATTGTTTCCCATTGAGCCTCGGGTATTTAGGTGCACTTGTTTTATTCGGGACATTCGTCCGCATGTGTCTAAACTCAATCCTAAGTCATTGAAGTGTATCTTCCTTGGTTACTCTCGAGTTCAAAAGGGGTATAGGTGTTATTATCCTAGTCTCCGCAAGTCCACGGTTTCTCCTAATGTCACCTTTCTTCTCGAGAATACTTTTCTCCGCACTCGATCCACACTCCAATGTGGGGAGTGATGATGATTCGCTGCTTATACTCTTGCCTCGCCAACCTCAAGCTGCTCCAAACTACAAAGCCTCATCACTCGTGCCCATGCTAGGTGCCCCCTAATCTCGAACCCTCCACCGACTGCTTCGACATCGGATCCAATTCTTAGTGATGACCTTCCTATTGTTCTCCATAAAGGTAAAAGTCAGTGTACTCATCCAATCTCCTCATTTTGCTTTTATAACCATTTTTCATCTCATTCTTGTTCGTTTATTCCATCCTTGGACTCTATTTCATTGCCTAAAAAAGTTTCTGTAGCCCGAGCTCATCCTGGCTAGCGTAGTGCTATGATAGAGAAGATAGATGCCTTGACTGATAATGGTACCTGGGACTTTGTGCGTTTACCTGCTAGGAAGAAAGCCATTAATTGCCGATGGGTATTTTCAGTGAAGGTTAATCCCGAGGGATCGACACAAGGCATGAAGGCCTCCGTCTTGTCGCTAAAGTGAATGCCTGCACCTATGGGGTGGATTATTCCGATATTTCTCTTTCCCGATCGCTGCAAGCATAACCTCTATTCGATGCTTATATTTCCGCAACCACTATAGCTGTGACTTCCATCAACTTAATATTAAAAATGTATTTCTTCACGGATCTTACCATAAGAGAAGTTTATATGGAGCAACCCTGCCGTGTCATCAGGAGATCTATGAAAGTTTGTCGCCTCCGAGGAATCATCATTACATGGATTGTTAAAGTCCCATCCATATTTGACAAATCTCGAAGATAGAGAAATGGCATGCGTAAGAGCAAATCAATTATTTGTCTTATAGAAACTTTCAAACAGTATTATCTTGTTAAGGTCAGGTATATGATGATATTATCGCCACCGAATGATATTATCATTACCGAGAATGATATGGCAAGTGTATCTTCACTCAGATCTTCTCTTCATGGCCAATTTCACACAAAGGACTTAGGCATGCTAAAATACTTTAAAAGGCTGCTAGCATGGCGAAAAAATGCGAATCTTCTTTATCTCGTGAGAAAATATGGGGCCGGATCTATTGGTCTCCTAAACAAGAGTAAATTGCAACAAAGCCAAAAGTCATCTCCCTATGACACAAAGCCTACATCTTACTAGAGAAGGCGAATTGTTTGAAGACCTTAAGAGATATAGAAAGCTGGATGAGAAGCTAAACTACCTTACAGTATCACGCCCTAATATTGCATACTTTATTAATGTTGTAAGTCAATACATGTCCTCTCCAATAGTTGATCATTAGGCAACTGTAGAACAGATTCTATCTTACTTGAAAGGAGTCCCAGGACGCAGATTTGATACAAAGAATCATAGGCATACTGTACTCAGTGTTTCATGATGCAAATCGGGCAAGACCCATGAAGACAGGTCCACTTCAAGCTTAATGTGGTATTTGTTAGAGGGAATCTAGTGTCATGAAAGAGTAAAAAACAGAGAGTTGTCTCTCGATCTAGTGTAGAATCTAAGTATAGAGCAATGACACAGTCTACATACGAGATTATGTGGCTCCATCAACTTTTGGCGAAAGTCGGTATTAAAACCTCAATCCAAGCAAAACTTTGGTGTGACAACAAGGTTGCCCTAATCTTATTTTCCATGAACGAACTAAACACATAGAGATAGACTGTCATTTTGTTCGTAAGAAAATACAACTCGATTTGATTTCTACAGGATATGTGAATACTGGAGAACAATTAAGCGATATCTTCACAAAGGCCCTAAGTGGAGACCGGGTTAGTTACTTATGTAACAAGTTGGGCATGATTAACATCTATGCTCCAACTTGAGTGCTGTTATAAGATGTATCATACGCTAAACAGAGTTGTTTGCATTTTATTAGGACATACTCCTTCAATAGGGTCAGAAATCCATTTAGAAGAGTAGATTATCTTACATAATGTATAGCCTAACCTTCTTGCATATATATGTATGATGACTCAATGGAAAATATAAGGAATTCTTTCCTCCAACTATTCTCCTCTTGGTTTCTACATTTTCTACATTCGAATTGAGGCCTACCAAAAAATCATAAACTCAATCTCTTTCAATGAAATTTTTAACAAACACCGAACATCCGCTACACTGCAGATCAAGTGTCCTGTAATGATCCAACTCTTGCCACTGATAACATAAAAAATTTGCATATTCTGTCACTGTCTTTGTTCCCTGTTTGGCAGCTGTAGTCTTGATCTTTATGTCATAAATAAGGGAGGCATTGTGAACTTTGGAATAGGTTTGATGGAGGGCATCCCAAATTGACTTTGCTGTAGGAAGAAACTTGCAGGTGTCACTGATTTCCGGTGTCATGGAGTTCCATAGCCAGGGCATTATCATCGAATCTTCTTAATCCCAGGTGTCAAATCCAGTTGTCCCTTTCTTTGGTCCTGTGCCCAAGAGGTGTCCCAATTTTCCTTTGCCTTTTACAAAGGTCCGAACAAGCTGTGACCATTTTAAATAATCCTTCCCGTTCAATCAGAATGCTGGTTGGATATTCTGAAGCTCCACAATCGTGCGAGCAGGCTGGTCGTCCTCAACTGATGGAGGATTCAAACTCGCAGGTGAAGAAGAAATAGTCTCTGCCGTTTAGACACAAGCAGGAGACAGAATGATTCAACAATGAAGGCTGAAGAACAAAACAGATACCCAGTGATGAAGGCTGGAAAAAAAGATGTAGCAGCTGTCCCAAAAACCCTAGTCTCCGTGCAGCTCTGATACCATGAAGAAATTCACAGTTTTGAATATTTCTGTATATCTCAAATTACAGCCCTATATGCAAATATATACCTTCTATTTCACAAACAATCACATCCTAAATTATAGGGATCAGATAATCACTGAGATTCTACAATATAGGATCCGATAAGGTAACTAAGAATAATCCCTAAAATCAAGGGATCTCATAGTGATCTCCTACATTGAGAAATAAGCAACAATACCACGTCATTATCCCAAAGTAATTACCAAAAGAGGCAAGTGACTTACAGGATGATTTTCCTTCGTGATGCATGTAAGACACAGAAAACAAACATATGGCATAGAAAGTCCAAGTAGGTAGAAAGAACCAGGTAGTTATTATAAATGTTACCTTGATGATGTTTGACTAATTAAGCTACTAGGTTTGCCCAGTACTTTAATAACAGGGATAGGATTTCCCTTTCCAAAACAAACCTTTCTCATAAAAATGATGTCTTTCTTACTAGAAGTTACCAGCCCATGTTAGAAGACAATGGAAGGGCCAACATTCCTTTTTTTTTGGATGTTAGACATGACCTAAAAACTGAGTAACAAGAGAGATGTGAAGGCTGACTTAATTTCAATTTGCCTCAATTCAAATATGTGGAATTGCATTGATAATACCTTCAAGACAAATATCACCGGACCAAGCTATGTTATGCACATTGCTAGCTGATCTTAACGCTGACATGTAATGAATATTGGGAAATATGGTTTTTTCATTGGAACCATTGACAGAGAATAATCCAAGTTTTTCATCATCCACTTTTTTTTGCTGGATTTCTCTTTCTAAACCATATGCAAGGGCCTCATCGATTTGGCCCCCAGAAAACACAGAATTAATTCTCTCAACAGCGGCAAGACTCCCACGAAGATCTCCAAATGTGTTAACCAGCCCTTGAACCTGAAAGATTGATCACATTAAATAACACAAAGAAAGGAAATAACACAAGTGTAAGAACTGTTAAATGACCAACTCTCCTAAAGGCTCAAGCTTGTAGGATTTGGGTTTAATATGAATATCATACTTCACACTCTCCCTCACATGCGGCTACCCGCATGTGGAGAGTCAAACAAACCAAATAGAATCCTCTATGGACTTTCAAATCAATAAATGGGGATCAAATATTTAAATTGCATCAACAAATGAGGATCAAATATTCAAATTGTAAAGAGGTGGCCTTAACCCGTAACCTCCCGTCAAATACAAGCTCGCTACTACGTTAAACGATCAACTCTAAAAGCTCAAGTCGAGGATTTGGGTTTAATACGAATATCATGTTTCACATTAACTAACACATAGAAAGGAAATAACACAAGTGTAAGAACAAAGCAAAAAAGGACTCACGGCAAAAGTCAATGTGAATGTGTATCCAATAAAAGAAGCAATGGTTCCAATAGAGAGTTCACCCTGCAAGCAATAGATGTTAAGTTCAAACAAGAAGCATAAAACAAGCTACAGGGTAGGTGTCACAAGCTAGAAGTGCTTACCGCTTTTACTTTGCTTCCACCAAGACAATATAAGGTCATCAAAGAAATATAAACTGCAACTCTAGTCAGTGATTCATTAACGGATTTGAAAGTTCCAAGCCTTGTACCACTACTCTGAAAAGCCAGAACCTGCAAAGCTCCAAGAAGATGGTTGTCATAAGTACAAGGAAGGGTTACTATCTCCATGTAAGTACAAAAATAGTACTAATGGGATTCTCATGAATAACCAATTACTTACCTGACTACCAAACATAGACATTTGATGCTTTTCGCCGCCAAAGGACCTTAATTGTAAAGAAATAAAGAAGGGGAGAATTGGAGGAAAGACCTTAATGCTTTTCATTGATCCATTATGAATATATATATATATATATATATATATATATATATATATATATGCAAAAGCCAATCTAACCTTCCTAATAGATTAAGCAACTCTATAAGCATTAAAAGCCTTAATAAAGCCAGACCTTCATATGAAAGCATATACGCTACAACACTCCCCCAAGTCAGAGACAGATATTAATTGTTCCTAAACTTGTTACATGTGATAACTAACCCCATTCCTACTAGCCTTTAGTGTAAAGATATCATCCAATTTTTCCACTTTCACATATCATGTAGAAATTGGTTTAGATGCTTCTCACTAACAAAACAGATAATCTATCTCAATATGCTTAGTTTGTTTATGGAACACAGGATTATAAGCAATATGAAAGGCAACCTGGTTGTCACACCAGAGTTTTGCTAGGATTAATGTCTCAATGTCGACTTCCATCAAGAGTTAATGAAGCCACATGATATCACACACGAACTGTGTCATCGCTCTATATTCAGACTCTGCACTAGATCGAGAGACAACACAATGTTTTTAACGCTTCTATGACTGATTCCCTAACAAACACATAAGACTTCAAGTGGACTTCATTCTTAGATTCTCGCCAATTCACACGTAAAACATCACTGACTCTGCAGCCCTGAAGACATTATATAAAATACCACATCCCTTATACTTCTTTCAAGTAACATAGAATCTATTCAACAACTCGCTTCAATGATTTCACCGTTGAACGAACATGTACGACTCCTTACAACACTAATGTGAAAGGAGCAAGATTTGACTTGAGGTTACTGTGAATAATCAAAGCTCTAACTAGGCTTCTATATCTCTCAGATCTCTCAAAATGTTTTCATTCTCTCTTAGCAAGATGTACGCCTAGAACCATAGGGGAACTGTATGGCTTTACCCTAAACTTTCCAGTCTTAGACAATAGATCAAACACATATTTCCTTTGAGATAAGAAGATTTCATGTTTGCTTCGCATAACTTAAATGCCTAAGAAGTATCTTAGCATCCCTAAGTCCTTTATATGAAATTGGCTCTAAAGAAATGACTTAAGAGATGAGATACCTTTAGAGTCACTATCAGTGATAACAATATCATCCACATACACAACCAACAAAATGATACCTAAACTGAAGTTCTTGTAAAAGACAGAGTGGTAAGATTTACGCTTCTGCATGCCAAATTCCTCACTTGGCTTCGTGGCCGAATTCTAATGCACCACGTACGACACTAATTCAAACCATACAAAGACTCAAGACGACAAATCCTTTCCGGTCTCCCTCGAGCAACAAACCTCGGGAGGTTACTTCATATACACTCCTCCCGGGCTAGTCAAGAAAGAGCATCTTAACACTGTCGATCGGCACCCAAATTATAAGTAAGAGCTGGAAATGAAAGCCACAAACATATGTCATCTTAGCAATTAAGTGAAAAGTGTCGGGACAATGACTATAGGTATGAGTGGCTACCCTTTACCCATAAGTCGTGCTTTCAATCTAGAAAGCAAACTAACCATCGTAGATTAACTTTAACTGCAAAAACCCAACGACATCCAATGGATTTCTTCCCATCAAGTAACTGTACCAAGTTCTAAGTACCAATGTCATCTAAAGCCTGTATTTCTTCCACCATAGCAATTACGCTTAACTGTGGTATAAAGTCTACTGGATAGTGTTGTGAAAGAGAGATAGAATTATGAAAGTTACAATAAAGGAACAAAGAGAAGATCGACAATGACAGGTGGAAAATAAACTAAGTAGATTTAATGAAAGACACCGACGCTTACCTTGCTCGAAAAGCAATCGGAAGATTATCATTCTGGACTGGATATGATGACAAAGAAGCCAGTGTTGGACTAGAGGCTAGAGGGTTCTGGCGCCAAGAATATACCTGAGTAATGGGAGGTTTAAAAAGAACGGGGGCTAGAGTAGGAGTCGGTGAGGCAATAGTGTACACTAATAAATCACCATCCTTCCCCTGACTAGTAACAGGAGAAGAAAGGAAAAACGGAGTAGTCTCAAAGAATGTAGCATCAGTAGACACAAAGTAACGTCGAAGAGTGGGACAACAACACTTATACCCCTTCTGAACTCAAGAGTAACCAAGGAAGATACACTTCAATGACTTAGGATCGAGTTTAGACACATAAGGACAAAAATTCCGAACAAAACAAGTACACCCAAATACCCGTAGGCCTGGGGAAAAAAAGATTTATGTGGGTAATAAAACTTATGACCTAATCTGCTATAGGAGAAAACCCATTAATCAAACAAGTTGTGGAAACAACATCGGCCCAAAAATGCTTGGGCACGTTCATTTGAAATAATAGATCCCGAGCGGTTTCAAGAAGATGTCGATTTTTTCTTTCAACAACTCCACTTTGAGAAGGGGTATCAACACAAGATGTTTAATGAAGGATGTCATTCTAAAGCATGAATGACTGAAATTGTTCAGACAGATATTCTTTGGCATTATCACTTCTCAGATTTTTAATAGAAACATGAAACTGAATGTAATTTCGAAGATAGAAGGTAACGTGCTTAGAAATAATTCCGGGTCGCTTTTCAGCGCCAATATAACTCGTTCGTTTCGCAGAATAGATCGATTACAAATGTAACAAAATATCAAAACCCAATTGGGGACACAACTAGACATTGACCCCACACATATGAATGGACCAACTCAAAAGGAGTTTAGTCTTGCTTATTGACTCTAGACTCAAATGCACACGATGAAGCCTAAGATATTGACACAACTCACAGCTCAATGAAGATAGGGCTAAAATTGAAGATATATCCTTCCACTGCAGAGAGGTGAGGGCGGATGATCCAAGCGGCAAATGTAATCGAATAGGGTAATAACCCGCATCAGCAACAAACTTTGGCACCTCTGTTTCAAAGATGTAAAGACCCCCAAACTCGTGTCCTCTACACAACCCGCTTTCGGCCGAAGATCCCTGACCGGACAATCAAGAAAAACGAGATAACGCAATTGCCGCACAGTGAGTTTACCGCATAAATTAAATTAAAAGCAGACCCTGGGGCGAAACTCATGAAACGTGCCAAAGTTTCGATTTTGATATGAGTCAACGACCGGGCCCTCGACCCAAGCGACAAAGACGTTAAAACCCATCCTACAGCCGAATAAGAATGGGCAGGTGGTGGACCGAAACATAAGAAATAAACCTGAATTACCCAATATGTGGTCGCTGGCTTCGCAGTCAATGACCCATGGAGGAACACGAAATAAAAACACGTATTGGTTTTAATTCGACTTGAAGAGCTGTGAGATAGAAGTAAATGCGCACTTAAACACTTCTGATAATGAACATATCAAATCTCGATTTTTATTCGCAATCCCTGACAATTCCGGCGTACATGTCCTGGATTATGGCACTAATGACACACAACTCCTCTTGAGGGTTTATTGTTAGTCATAAAAGCATATCTAACTCAAACACGCCGCTAAAAATCCGAAAAATACCAAAAAAATAGGATTTTGCAAAGGGAAGAACAACCTTTCCACGAAAAAACACCACACCATAATGGATTTTAGCAAATCCGAAAAATACCAGAAAAATAGGATCTTGCAAAGAAAAGAACCACCTTTCCACAAAAAAACACCACACCATAATGGATTTTGGCTCCCAAAACCTTAAATCACCTCTTCATGTCACTGAATCTTGAAGAAATCAAGAAAAAAGGAAGAAACCCTAGAAAACTAGGGTTATCGGACACAAAAGTCTTTGAAAACCATTGTTTTGCTTAGGGTCGGGTAAATTGACACTTTACACGTGAATACGATACCGAACTCCAACACTTTGCTTTTGCGTGCTCTTGAGTATAATCGTATTTCGCCATATCTTCGTTAACCCGCCTCTAACACGTTTATCAACGTCATATTCGTGTTGATCTGCCTAACACGAATTTGACCTAATTGACTGCGACTATTATACACTAATTAACCAATTTAATAAGTTATTTGTGTTAAATATGGATTATTAATTATAATTTCTTATTAATTTAAATAATAAATTAATAACATGTTAAATTTAATAGGTTATTTGTGTTAAATATACATGAATGATTAATTATAATTTTATTATTTCAAATAACCAAATTAAATCGCACATATTCATGGTCACGCGCCTAATACACAATAAATGGGTCAGTCATACGAACGCTGACACACGCGATTATTCGCTTGGCGGCCGCCGGCTAACGTTGACAATAATCCGTACATTGACAATCCGCATATCGACACAACATGAACACGACCCATTAACACGCAACACCATACCCTTAGTTTCTCGATCGTGATAAAGGGAGGTGGGTGGCTGTGGAGCTTGGTCTGTTGCCAACGATGTCGGTGGGAGGGAATCTGTCGCCGACATGCATGCGCCGACGCCAAGGTATAAGGCTTATCTAATGCTAGCCGACGTGTGTGACCCATGCCACTACGCCTCTTCCGTCACCTAACTTGGTGGCTAGGGTCACCGGAGGCCTACGCATCTTCCTAGGGGATTGGTGTCATCCCACGCTCTCCCAAACTCTATGTTTCAAAAAACACACCTTCTGCCCTTAGGGTTCTTCCAAAATTCCTTCAAAAATTTTGCCTTTTTTCTTGCAAATCTGCCCCAGCTCGATACCATGTAAAGAACAAGAAGGGAGAATTGGAGAAAAGAATTCCTTGTGTTTTTCATCGATCCATTATGATTATATATATACAAAATTCAATCTAACTTTCCTAATAGATTACAACTCTGTAAGACAAGTTTCCTAATAGGTTACACCTCTATATGTAAAGTAGATGTTAGATATTGTACAATCTTTTCCTTTTATTTTCTTACTGTATTGTGGGACCCATGAGTGTGTATATATATAAGCCCAATATGTAATGTAGAGGTAAGCTTTTCAATGAAATTATAAAAATTAGGGATTCTCCCTTTTCTCTCTTCACATGGTATCAAAGCCAAAGGGGAAAACCTAATTTACTTTTTCGGCATCAGGTTTATCCTGGCCACTTTATTCTCCTTCCCCGAACCCCTCCGCCGCGCGATCTCCTCGCTATCGGCCGCCGCCACGGTGACTTTTCCGACCAGCTCTTTCCAAATTGAACCTAGATACTACATGATGAGGCTTCATCTACACGTCTGGGAGGAAACTCACCCAAACCAACTCCAAACGCGCCCACGCCGCTCTTCCGGCAATTGTCGTCCACGCACGGCACGTGTGGGCTGTCACTTTCCGTGACGTGACTTCACATCCGTGTGTGTCCCGCGCCATCTTGCCGCCTCCATCCTCCGATGGTCCACCCTCGAGCCTCCTCTATTCACACCTTTGCCCATTTCCCAAATTTCCACCGCACCCGGGCCGGCCGCTTCCACCCGCTTAGGTCACTTTTCTTCATCTCCAATTCCATAGCCGCGGATTTCAAGTTCCATGAACCGTGATTCGCCTCCTATTAGCCTTCAATCCAAACGCGATTCAATCTCCGCTAAGTGAATATGGCAACTGCAAATCTATTTACATCCGTTATCTCCGATCTCCTACTATCACATCGAAATGATTGGTATGGGAGAATGTATCTTTCCTGTCACTGTGGAACTATGTCTATGTGATGGGCATATGAGAATCATCTATTATACCAGAGGATGCTATACCTAATGTTGACAAGGTGCAATGGAAGAAAATAGATGTTAACCATATGATAAGTCGATCCAAGAATTTTGCTTCATCTTCAGGCTTACAAAACATGTTCTAAGTTTTGGAATCAAGCAAAAGTTCTATACACGAATGATATCCAACGCCTTTATAAGGTGGCTTCTGCTATTGTTAATATCCGACAACAGGACATGGATTTATCTAATTATATCGGCCAGATTGCCTCTCTTAAGGAGGAATTCTTGACAACGATGTCTCTTACTAGTGATGCTGGGCTCAACGTAAACGCTGCATTGACAAGTTCTTCATGGTTCTTACTCTTATCGTCTACGTCCGAATCTCGAGACCTTCCTGAGATCGATTCTTCGGGTACCCACTACCTCATCCTTCGATGATGTGTTTGCTTAGACTTTGTCATCTGATAGCCCTTCAGATTTTTCTGTGTTAGTTTCTCAAACTAACCTTCGGGGAGGAAGCAGTGGTAACCGAAGTAGAGGACAACGTCCTCACTGCACCTATTGCAATAAGTTTGGCCACACTCGTGATCGTTATCATCAGTTGCATGGACAGCCTCCCCGCACTACCCAATCTTCTCTCGATTCTCGATTTCGCCACACCGCATCCGAGCTCCCACATCTCAAGGTACTCCCATCGACAATGAGTATGATGACTATCTTCATCGCGCCAAGCCGCCTGCACTCCATTGCCCGACCGGTAATGCCCCGCTTGCCTTACTCCATACATCTTCTCTTGGACCCTGATTCTAGACTCGTGCTTCCTCGATCACATATCCGTAATAAAGATATTTTCTCTTCTCTTACTACTACCCCTACTTTAACACCCATTGTTACCTTAGCTAATGGTTCTCAAACTGTGGCTAAAGGTATTGGTTTGGCACATCCTCTCCCTTCCCTACCTCTCACTTCTGTTCTTTATACTCTTGAGTATCCCTTTAATCTTATTTCCATCAGCAAAATCATTCGAACTCTTAACTGCTCCATTATTTTTTCTGATAAATTTGTGACCTTGCAAGACCGGAGTACGGGGAAGATGATTGGCATCGGAAGTGAGTCTCAAGGCCTCTATCACCTCACCTCAAAATCATTTACTGCAGTTTGCGTTTCCACTGATATTCCTCTCCTCATCCATGCTATCCGTCAATTCTAGTCTCTTCTAAGTTCCGTAATTTGGTCACTGCTTTTTCCACTTTGTCGCCACTGCAGAGTCCCGTCACTCGAAACATACTCATGTCTCATTCCCATAGCTTGAATAATCGGGCAAAATCTCTTTGAACTCTAGTCCATGTCTGATGTTCAAATCTTGGCTCAATCACACTCACTTAGATTCTTATTTCGCCACTTTCATTGATGACTATTCTCGATGTAATTTGGTTATTTTTAATGAAAACTCCAGTTTATTATATTCTCTATTTTCCATAAATTTTATGTTTAAATTCTAACCTACTCAATATTTTATTCGTGTGTTACATGTTAGTCAATGCCGAATATTTTTCTGTACCCCTATTCTAGCTTAGAGTCTTGCTGTCGGATCCTTCATCGCCTTCTCAGGCTCATACTCCTCAATGTACAGTTTGAACGTAAGAACTGGCCATCTTATCGAGACATCTCGTGACTCTCCTCCTCCATTATCATGTTCCTTTTCGCTTTGTGTATTAATGGTTCTTAACGCTTGTTATTTGATTAATCCATCTCCTCATCCTGTTACATGATCAGATTCCTCATTCACTTCTTTTCCCTGACCAACCACTTTATTTCCTTCCTCCTCGTGTCTTTGGTTGTACTTGCTTTGTTCATATTCTCACTCCCGACCAAGACAATTTTTCCGCTAAAGCCACGAAATGCATCTTCTTAGACTACTCCCGACTTCAAAAGGGTTATCGTTGTTATTCCCCTCAAACTCATCAATATTTTCTCTCTGCTCATGTCACCTTCTTCGAGGACTCACCCTTCTTCTTCTCCTCCTCCGAGTCTCTTCCTGTTACTGAAGTCTTACTCCTTCCCATCCTCTCCCTTCCTATATTTGATGATGTATCTTCTCGACCACTTCAGGTTTATCATCTCCGTCAATGCCCGTTGTTCCTCTCCCCTTTGTCGAGACCCCCCACTCCACTTCCATCCCTCCACCTTCTCTCCTACTCCCGCCCGCCTGCTGATAACTTACCCATTGCTCTTCGAAAAGGTAATCGATCTACTAGCAATCCTCATCCTATTTACAATTTTTTGAGTTACCATGGATTATCTTCACCCTACTCTGCATTTGTTTCTACTATATCCTATGTTTCTCTTCCTAAGACCACCAATGAGGCTCTTTCCCATCCGAGCTGGCAACAGGCAATGGTAGATGAAATGGATGCTCGACTCAACCTGCACTCGGGATCTTGTCGCTTAAGAGTTTGCAAGTTTTCAGCTGGTTATCGCGGTTTACATAATTAAGGTCGGGTCCCGATGGTCGCTGATTGCCTATCCAGCTTATTACTAAAGGATATACTCAGTTTATGATTCTCGATTATAGTGACACATTCTCCCCTGCCAAGATTGCTTCATCCGCCTCCTTCTCTCCATGGTTGGGCATGTGTTCCTGCCACTATCAATGATATTAAAAATGTCTTCCTTCATGGTGATCTTGTCGAGAAGCTTTATACGAGCAAACTAACCCGGTTTTGGCTGCCCAAGCTCTCGCTTTTAAGCCACAGAGTGCTACACCGCTCTCTATATGACTTGAAACAATCTCCCGAAACATGGCTCGGGCCGCTTTAGTTCTCGTTTGTTCAAGAATTTGGCATAAAGCCAGAGTACTGTTGCACTCATTCAGTTTTTATCATCATAACTCTTCAAGGCAGCAGATTTATCCGTAGTTTATGTGATGACATCATCATTAATAAAAATGACTGTGACTTATTCAAAACGATAAAGCAACACCTTTTCACCCACTTTCAAACTTAAAGATTTGGGGGAAACTCATACTTTCAAATTCCAGACAGCTTCAATCTTAGTTCTCGTGTAGTCCTTCTCAATGGTATACGCTTAGACATCTTGGAAGAACCCAGATGTTGTAATTATAAACCCGTCGACACCCATTGATCCTAATGCCAAACTCACTGGCATTAAGTAGAGTTATTTAGGAGACCTTTATATCGGGACACCACAGAAACCGAACTACCTCACTATTACTTCCGGCCGACATTTCCTCTTGTAAGTGTTGTTACTAATTCCTACTACCACCATGCTGATAAATGAATGGGGATGTCAGAACTGTGATTCTTCAATATATCAAAAGCATACTGTGCCAAGGTGTGTTGTACGAATAGAGGTCATACTGCAAGTATTGGTCATACAGATGCGCATTAGGCCGGGCTCACCCACGTATAGACGCTCCACTTCAAGGTATCAGGTTTTCTTACCGTGGTAACCTAATATCTGAAGAAAGAAGAAACAACACGTGAATTACTTTGACCTGGGGCCAATAAGCGAGCATCGGAAGCATGACCCTAAAGAACACGCGAACTCCATATGGCTAAGACACCTCTCCAGAGTCGAGATTTGGAATTAATGCAACGTGTATCGAAGCTCATCCGTGATAACCATGCTGCTTTGCATATTGCATCCAATCTAATCTTCCATGAAAGGACCAAACACATTAAAGTCGACTGGTCACTTGTCAGAGGAAGATCGCATCGTGGATTTATGGCTACTAGTTTCATTAATCTAACCATCAACTAATGTATATCTTTAAATTCCCTTAAGGCCATGTAATTAAATATACATTTGTAATAATCTCGGGCAAGATACGATATATATGCTCCAAATTGAAGGGAGTGTTAGATATTGCACATTTTTCCTTTCTTTTATTTTTCTACCAGACAAAGTGGCATCTACGAAATAACAGATATAAGCCCAATATGTAATATAGAGGTAAGCTTTTCCGTGAAATAATAAAAATTAGGGATTCTCCCTTTTCTCTTTTCACAATAGATATATGCTATAACAACCTGTATAAAATAAAAGAAAGAAATACGAAAATAAATCTTCAAGTACAAGTGTTAAAGCCCCATTCCAAAAGAGAATTCTTAAATTTCACATACTACAATTGATATTCCTGACTTCTCAGAAAGAAATACACAAGAAATCACGTAGCAGGGACTTCAAGGAACTTACAGTACGTATTGCAGAAAATGTTTCCGTCGCACAATCTGATATGGAAGCTTGGGCCAATCCATGAGCTTTAAAAACAGGCACAGTTGATCGCTTGTACACAGCTGGGGATATTTTCAATAGTCAGCATCGGGTGAGAAAACATGAACCAAGCAAAGGAGTACCAAAATTTTCAAAAACTACATTATGGCAAGCATGAAATGGGCCATTTTTAGACCAAATCTCATGGTCAGAAACAAACATGATTTGTACAGCATGAGCTTAAATTACTCAGGTGTACATATACATGAACATGTTCATGAAACATTGCCAACCAAACAACTAATCATGATTTTATAAAAATGAAAAATAAATTAAATTAAATTTTAAAAAATGGAAAAAAATACTTCTAAATCAGAATACTATAACAATTGACACCTCTAATACCAGAAATAAATTTAGAAACAAGAACTGTCAAGAAAATTTGACCATAATGTTTTTATTTCTATTATGGGCCTTACATTAGACATTTCACAAATTAGCCGTAAGGTTGTAAAATTTATGAAATTTTTTTAAGGACAAATAATAAAACTAAACTTTATTTCTATTGCAATAATGCAATAAAGAATAGATGCTGGAAACTTTAAGCATCAAACTATTTACATTGTGTGATCCAACAGTCTTTTCTTTTTTTTTCCATCTTTTCCTTTTTAAATTTCTTTGGACAAATTAACAGCTGAGTGCATAATTTGAAAAAAAAAATATAATGTTTACCAACTAAAACAGATACAGTTAGCATCAGTATGCCCAAAATTGGTGCAAGCTGGGGGGCTAAAGTGAACAGGATGCATATTGTGCCAAGGACCTGTAAGAAAAACACATAAGAACTGAGTATCGAAATCACATAAGAGTTTTTCCAACAAAAAAAAAATATACTTCCGTAAATTAGTCTCCAGGAATAAGTGAATTCTCAAACAACAATAACAGATGCATAGTAAACATCAAATAAGAAGTTTTTGCTTCCTCAGAATGTAACTCAAGTCTCCCAGAATCAAGGACGATAATTTACATCTTTAACTATAAGCAACATAAAGCTCACTTTTGCTTAGTGTAGAGTAGCTTGCCTCAGAAAGTGCCCTGAATCCACGATCCCTTGAAATATTTTCACTCACAATATCTTTAAGAGAACCCAAATCAGATGTTAACAAAGCAGTGAGTTCACCAACCTAAAAGAAGAATAATGTGTTTTTAATTATCTGACAACAACAATATATACATAAATAGACAAAACTCAAAAGAAGAAAAAGATAGACATATATATATATATATATATATTAATGTAAGCAACAATTACTACTCCATAATTGAGTCAAACAATAACATATATGTAAGCCCACCACTAGAAAAAAAAAACACCCTAGTAAAATATGCACAATAAGAAAAAGAGGGGAAAAGTAAAAAGCACTAGAAGGTAGTGTTGATTTTCCCTCAAAGTTACCTTATTTACAATTTATTCTATGTTTATTTATGCAAGGAAATAAGGGGGTTAGAGAATTCAAATTTTCCTATTTGGAGAATCCAGATTTTCTTAATCCTTATTTTCCTATATGGCCATCATGATTCTCTGATTTTTCCTTCCTTGTTTGTTACCTTTTTAGTCATAAGGATCAATGTATATAAAGACGTAATATTTTTCGACTGATGCAATGAAAATAAGAAGATTATTCTTCCTCAAAATCTTCACAGTATCAAAGTCGGTTCTCTGAAAAACCCTAGCTTCCATTTCTAGTTGTCCTCCATGGTCAAGTACGGCATGGAAACGGGAACAAACATCTCCATCTTTGAAGCCTCTTCTCATTCTGATCAAGCATCTACTCTTCCAAATTCTGGAAATTTTGGAACCTCTGAAAATATTGCTCTTCTTATCACCAACAATACACCTTTTCCGGCACCTGCCCTCCTTGTCCAGTCGCCGGAACAAGGTCATTCAAAACAAATTGGGTCCGACAGCCACCTTTTCTCCGAAATCTGCTTCTAGTTCTGCATCAGGTTCTGCTTTTGCCTCAGTTTCTTGATCCCTTTGATCTGCAGTAGCATCCAGAGGTATTTTGTGCTTCCTTCGACACCTGCCTTCGACTTTTCTTCGCAAATTTTGCAGACTTAGGGTTTTTCAAGAGGCCTTTGTGTTCTTGATTTCGGGAGGTTTACTTTGTCCCTGACTTCTCTCCTTGGCTTCCTAATGAGTAGTTCAGATTCTTCAAAAGATAAGAAGCATGTTTCGGTGCCTGAAGTAGTCCCGATGATGTCTAAAATCACGACGGACAAACTGACTAGTCTCAATTACTCGGATTGGAGTAAAACAATCTGCCTCTACTTACGAAGTATTTGTATGGCCAGTCATCTTGATAAGGACCCTCCTAAGGATGATTCGAAAGAACGATGGCTAGAGGATGATGCCCTTCTCTTCCTACAAATTCGTAATACAATTGATGGTAAAGTACTCACCCTCATTAATCATTTTGAGTATGTTAAGGAACTAATGGAATATTTGGAATTTGTGTATTCTGGAAAAGGGAATATTTCTCCCATATTTGATGTATGTAGAGCCTTTTATCGCACTAAGAAACAAGATCAATCTCTCACAGAATTCTTCATGGACTATAAGAAGACATATGAGGAATTGAATACACTTCTACCATTTAGTCCAGATGTTAAGGTTCAGCAAGCTCAACGGAAAAAATGGCAGTGATGGGTTTCCTAGCCACACTACCTTCGAAGCATGAGTCTGTTAAGGCACAAATTCTATCCAACCCTGAGATCTCATCTTTCCAAATGAGCAGTGTCTTTGTTGGTCAGAACATTGGTGAGTCAAAGAAGCAACAATACAGAAATAGTGGTCCCAGTGGTAATTCAAGAGGGACAAGCTCTAAAGGCGCTGTCATATTACTACCATGCTCGACAGATACGATCGACGGTTTACGTAGTCGAATTAAAGATTTCCGGGCCTCGCTCACGAAGCCTCCACTAATGAGGCATCTGATCACCAATCTCAAGCATAAAGAAAAGAATTATTCAGTTCCAATGGTACCAGAATCATTAAAGTCTCCATCTACTCCACCATCGCATTGCCGAAGTCGTGTAACCTTTGCAATGTCTGCCTCTCTTCTTCTTCCTCCTAATGGATCATTGATTCTAGAGCCACATATCACATGACAGGTAATTCTAGCATATTCTCTACCTTTCAGTCACAACCTTCCACTTCTACTGTCACTTTGGTAGATGGGTCATAGTCATGTGTTCTTAGGTCAAGCACAATTTTTCCCACTTCATCTCTCCCTTTGTCATCCGTCTTGAGTTTAACTAATTTCTCCCTTAATTTGATGTTTGTGAGCAAATTAACTCGTGCACTTAAATGTTCCATCTCATTCTTCCTTGATTTTTGTCTCTTTCAAGATCTTATGACGAAGCAGATTATTAGTAGAAGACGTGATTCTAGGGGTCTCTACATTCTTGATCATGCAATACCGAGACCTGTCGCTTGTTCTGGAGTTACTACACCATTTGAGACACATTGTCGATTGGGCCACCCCTTTCTTCCCTTGTTAAAAAGCCGCGGTCCACTATTTCAAGTTTGTCACATCGTGCTTCGTGAGTCTTGTCACTCACAAGATCATCATCTTCCTTCTAGTCCTAGAGTCAATAAACGAGCTGCTCCATTTGAATTAGTCCATTCGTACAAATCCTATGTCCAATTGTGTCCTCTAACTCGTGTTTCGATACTTTGTCACTTTTTGCTGATGATTATTCACAAACCACTCGTTATATCTAATGAAAAACCGTTTCGAAGCATATTTTCTACCAGGTTTTTATGCTCACATACACACTCAATTTCATGTTTCTGTTCAAAATCTGAGAAGTGATAATGTTAAAGAATATGTTTAAGAACAATTTCAGTCATTCATGCTTCAAAATGGCATCCTTCATCAAACCTCCTACGTTGATACTCCTTCCTAAAATGTAGTGGCTAAGAGAAAGAATAGACACCTCCTTCAAACTGCCCAAGCTCTATTATTTCAAATGCATGTGCCCGAGCATTTCTAGGCCGATGTTGTTTCCACCGCTTGTTTTTTGATAAACCGAATGCCTTCCTTGGTCTTAAATTGGGACAATCTATATCACATCATTTTCCCAAATAAACCTCTGTTTCCTATTAAGCCTCGGATATTTGGGTGTCCCTGTTTTGTTCTAGATGTTCGTCCACATGTGTCTAAACTCGATCATAAGTCATTAAAGTGTATCTTCTTTGGTTATTCTCGAGTTTAGAATGGCTATCGATGTTACTGCCCTAGTCTTCGTTGGTATTTGGTTTCGGTTGATGTCACCTTTCTTGAGAATGCACCTTTCTCTTTACCTCCGACCCATACGAGTTAAGGAGAGGAAGAAGACTTGTTTGTTCATACTCTCGCCTCACCAATTGTCTCCCCCGAACCAACTTCTGTCTCTGCTCAGGTAAAAGTTCTTATCACTCAGGTCTACACTCGGAACCAACACCCCCCAATCTCAATCCCTCCACCAGTTGCTTCGACATCAGATTCAGTTCTCAGGGATGATCTCCCTATTGCTCTCCGTAAAGGTAAACGTTAATATGCTCATCCAATTTCCTCATTTTGCTCTTAAGACCACTTGTCACCGAACTTCTCCAGTAGGGTCGCCGACCGCCAAAAAGCATTCCCAACCACCTACCTCCCTTGTCCAACCGCTGACTTTTAGCCCTTTTAGTGATCGACAGCCTTGAGAGACTATGCTTTTGCGATCCTTTCCGATTTTTCTGGGATCAGCAGCTCGTACTCTTCAAGCTCAATGATCCAGAGGTGATTTGTGGTTTCTAAGGCCAAATCCATTCGGGCCAGGTGCTTTCATGGAAAGGTGGTTCTTTTCACAGAAGATCACATTTTTCCCTCGGCATTTTCCATTTTCAAAGGCTTCTCGTTTGAAAGTTAGACTGGCTTCTACGACTAACACGAAACCCTCGTGAGAGGAAATGCGGTCATTACCGCTATAATTCCGTACATATACGCCGAATCAGAGGAACCTCGCGTAATAAAATCGAAAATTCTACCTGTTTCATCATCAAATCACTTCGGGCCCGTGAGATCTACGCACGCATACTCGCTGAAATGTAAAACCAACATAGGTTTTATTTCCTCTTCCTCCACATGGGTCATTGACTCTGGAGCCATCAACCACATGATAGGTCATTCAAGTTTATTTACTACGTTTCAATAACACCCTTCTACCTCTACTGTTAACCTTGCAGATGGGTCAACATCTTGTGTCCTTAGGTCAAGGACAATTCATCCAACTCTTCTAATCACTTTGATCTCTATTCCGAGTTTGACAATTCTCTTTTAATTTAATTTTTGTGAGTAAACTCACTCGTACAATTAATTGCAATATCTCTTTCTTTCATAATCATTGCTTGATTCAAAATCTTTTGATGAAGCGGATTATTGGTCAAGGATGCTAGTCTGGGGGTCTCTACATCCTTGAAACAGAGTTGCCAAAGTATGTTGCTTGTTCACAGCTACTCCCATTCAAATTACATTATTATTATATGGAATGTCCTCTCCTTGTTAAAGAAGCTATATCCTCGCTCATGCACCATCCACATTGAACTCGTGAGTCAGGTCAATATGCTAAGCTTCCATCGAAAGTGCATCTGAAATCCTGTGAGTCAATAAACGATCTTCCGCTCCTTTTGAGTTAGTTCATTCTAATGTTTGTCCTTGTCCAACTTTGTCTCCGATTAGGTTTAAATATTTCGTTACCTTTGTGAATGATTTCTCTCATGTCACTTGGCTTTATCTAATGAAAAATCATTATGAGCTTTTTTCTCATTTTAGTGCCTTTGGTGCTGAAAATCAAACACAATTTCATGTCTCTGTGCAAACATTGCAAAGTGATACTGCCAAGAAATATTTGTCATAACCTTTTCAGTCCTGTATGTAACAACATAGGATTCTCCATCAGACCTCGTGTGTTGATACGCACTCTCAAAATGGGGTAGTTGAGAGAAAGAATAGACATTTTCTTGAGACTACCTGTGCCCTTTTGTTCCAAATGAATGTCCCTAAACATTTTTGGGTCAATGCAAATTTCCATGTTCATATTTTTATTAATAGGATGTTCCTCATCTAGCTTTAATTAGGCTACTCCTTACCACCAGTTGTTTCCAAATAATCCATCGTTCCCTATTAATACCAAGGTATTTGGATGCACATGCTTTGTTCGGGATGTCCATCCTCAAGTCTCTAAACTTGATTTGAAGTCCTTAAAGTGTATCTTTGTGGGATATTCCCATATTCAAAAAGGATATAGGTGTTATTGTCTCACTCTTCAACATTACTTTGTGTCTATTGATATCAGATTCTTCGAGATTTACAATTTTCTCCCTTCGTTTAATGCCACGAGTCGCAGAGTTAAGACTATTGTTTATACTGCCCACGAACACCTCCTGTAAATCCATTTCTCTCTCGTCTCGCCAGTAAAAACCTCCTATCACTTAGGTCTACACTCTGTGCCAACACCCCCTAGTCTCAAGCCCCCACCCTGTGATGTTCGACATCGACCTCTAAGAATGATTTTCCTATAACTCTCTGTATAGGTAAACGTCGGTGTGCTCATCCAATTTCCTTTGCTCTGTGCGACCACTCATCACATTCTCTCGTTTCCCCTTTATTACATCCTTCTAATTCTATTTCTGCATTGTCTACCCAAGGGTTTCTCGCCCCCACCACCCCTACGCTTGGGTGAATACACATGTATGACGATAACTCGACCGACGATGGTACTTGACTCGTTCGCTTACTCCGTCGGGAAGAAAAACCATTGGTTGTTGTTGGGTGTTCATAGTGAAGGTTAATCCCAATGGATCCATTGCTCAATTGAAAGCCCACTTTGTTGCTAAAGAGTATGCCCAGACCTATGCCGTGGACTATTCCAACACTTTTTCCCATGTTGCTAAGATGACATCTATTCGGCTTTTTATTTCCCTGGCTGCCACTTATCATTAGGATCTCCACCAGCTTAATATTAGGAATGTCTTTTTTCATAGCGATCTTTAAGAGGTGTATATAGAACAACCTCCAGGGTTTGTTGCTCAAGAGGAGAAAATGAGGGTTTGTTGTCTTCAAAAGTCTTCGTATAGTTTGAAACAGAGTCCACATGCGTCGTTTGGTAAATTCCACCCAAGCCTGAGGAATTCCTAGTACGCAAAGAGCAAATATGACCAATTGCCTTCAACGGGAACCCGCCTGCATCATTCTATTGGTAGCGTATGTGGATGATATTATTATCACTGAGAGTAACTTTAAAGGTATCTCATCTCTTAAGTCCTTTCTTCAGAGCCAATTCCATACAATGGACTTAGGAATGCTAAGATACTTCTTAGGCATTGAAATTATACGAAGCAAACATGGAATCTTCTTATCTTAAAATAAATATGTGTTTGATCTATTATTTGAGACTGGAAAGTTTGGAGTAAAACCATGCAGTTCTCTTATGGTTCCAGGCGTACACCTTACTAGATAAGGCGAAACATTTGAGGATCTTGAGAGATATAGAAGACTATTTGGGAAGCTGAATTACCTTACAGTCGCTCTTCCTGATATTGCCTACTCGATCAGTATTGTAAGCCAGTACATGTCTTTTCCAACAGTTAATCATTGTGAAGTTGTAGAACAGAATCTATGTTACTTGAAAGGAGCCCCGGGACGTGGTATTTTATATAGTAATCATGGGCATAATAGACTTGAGTGTTTCACGGATGTTGAGTGGGCAAGATCTAAGGAAGATGAGAGGTCCACTATAGGTATGTCTTTGTTAGAATCTAATCTCATAAGTTAGTTAAATTGCAGATTTGGCTCTCTCGATCTAGCCAAGTAGTCCGAATATGTAGCCGACAGACACCCGTATGTGAGATTATGGGGCTTCATCAACTTCATGGAAGCTCAGATTAAGACACCGGGTCCCAAAGAAAACTCTAGCAGACAACTAGTTCGCCCTTCATATTGCTTTTAATCCGGTATTTCATGAACGAACAATGCATATTGAGGTAAACTGTCATTTCATTCGTGAAAAAATATAACTTAGCTTGATTTCTATAAGATATGTGAAGACTGGAAAACAATTGAGTGATATCTTCACAAAGACTCTAAATGGGAACCGGGTTAGTTATCTATGTAACAAATTAGGCATGATTAATATCTATACTCCAACTTGAGGGGAAAGCAGCATAAAGATATATCTACTTTACATATGTAGTCAGACTATTAGGAAACTCATTTTATGTAGTTGTAATCTATTAGGACGGTTAAATTTGGTTTTTATATATATACATTCACAATAGATCAATTAAAAAATACAAGGAATTCATTCTTCCAATTCCTTTGTCTTTCTTTCTTTCTATAAGAACAAAAAGGAGAAAAAATTATCTTAAAAAATATTCCCAAGATTATCACTACAGGATACGAATATAAGTATTAAATTGAAACAACTTCAAAGATTGAACTCTAGAAAAAGAGAATAACTCAAATCGAATTTTCATTAAAAACAGCCTGGGCACAACGAGAATAATAAATCCATGTGCACCAAAGCATCTTAACCCTACAAATTTTAATCCGTGTGACCTCAACAATGTGGACAAGCTCGAAAAGTGAGACTTTGTCCGCTGGATCTAGCACTGGGACGGACACAGTATGTTTCCTAAGCTAACATGACACACACTCAATTGAGGGCAAACTAGAAAAACGAGGAACCATTTTCCGAAACTTCGAAATATTCGGATGACCAAGGCGATTGTGAATAAGGAGATGAGTATCCATGGAAGTGCAAGCAGTGGACGATGAAGGCGGGCTGAGATGAAAGAGACCTTGAAACTCACATCCTATGCCCACGTCCTCCCCGTACTCCTGTCCTACAATGTGACAGAATTATCAAAAACGGTAATCAAACAATTAAGGTCACGAGTCAACTTTCTGATAAAAATCAAAATAAAAGGAGAATTAGGAATACAAAGGACATAAGTAAAAGGTACTGGCAAAGAGGATATTATGTCGAACCGATTCTTTGAAGCGCTGGTTTGAGATTCATTAGCAAAAGGATCATGAAAGTGATAGTAGTGGTTGAAAAGAAAGATCCTTATTACCAAAGAGATGATCAGAGGCCCCTGAATCGAAAATCCATGGACCAAGTGATGAGTAATGTGTAAGACAAGCAGAGGTGGCTAAGCACCATTTACAATAGACGAAATTTGGCTGCATTTGGTTTGTCTGAGTGAGGTGGAGGTACTTATACCATGGCATAAGGAACAACTCCCAAAAGTGGGCGAGCTCCTCGACGCCATCAAAGAAAACCAAATAAAAATCAATTCCAAATCAAGAAAGAACAAGAGTTCCAAAGCCAAAACACAATTGCTGGGGCAGAAAGAAGCTTCGGATGAATCTGGCAATCGTGAAAGCAAAGGACAACCACCGTAGCAAAGAGGTAGGCCGCTGGAATTTGCGCAAATCTAGGGTCTCACAAACATATCAAGAGAGGTGGAAAGTCACAAATGTAACCTCAAATGGAGAAACTGGCAATGAGCGACCGGCCAAAATGACACTTTAATGGAGGCGCGGCCGAATACGCGACGCTGCCACCCACACGCCTAAAGCGTGGTACGCCGAGAGGAAAGGTCACGTGCATGGAGGCGCTTGAATGACTATTTGTCGTCGGGGTTTGTGTGAACTGGTAGATCAAGTCCCTGTGCACTGGCTGTGATTTGCCACTTATTAGAGCAACACTTGTGTTAGCCTCAAAATTCAAATAGGTAAGCTCAGCCAACGACAAAGGTCGAGCTTCTAAGATGAAGGCGTAGTGCTGTGAGGGAGACACAACCGCTAGATGGGTTGCCGAAAAAGAAAACACGACAAAACCTTAACCCGAACCTTCCATGGCTCTAATACCATGTGAAAGGATAGAAGAAAAGAATGTTTTTCTTATCAATGGATGTTACACCTGTAGATAGAGATTGCTCTGAGATATAGTATATATATATATATATATATATATATATATATATATATATATATATATATATCTATAAAAGAATTTAAACAAAATTAAATAAAATAAAGGTAAAATAAAGAGTGATAACATACACAAAGCCATAGGGAGATAAACCAAAGTTAATATCTGTGGTAATATTCTATGATTCTCAACATCTTCATTGGTTACTCTGCAAATAAGAAAGGGTACAAGTGTTTTTATCCCAACACATGGAGGGTATTTGAAACAATGCATGTGATTTTTGAACAAAATCCTTATTTTTCCAAACCTGAAATTCTAGGAGAGAATAAAAAAGAACTTCAGCTTTGGAGTGGGGATTCCTTACTAGAACAGCCACAAGCTCTTCAGTCTATCCCTATGTCCAACCCGAGTTTGTTACCCATACTCAAGCACTGTCCACTGTGTATATGTTCTGACTCTAATTCTCACATCCAGCCCAAAATTCCTCTTCTTTCGAGTATGTTTGAACTCTAGTTCAAAACTAGGAGAACTTCCACTATACGCCAGAGAAAAAGACAATCTCGCGTGGGCGGAGATTGAGATCTGCACATTTCACACCTATTCAAGAATTGAATCGCACCAATGACCGCAAGAACTAGCGGCACGAGGGCAAATGAGCCGAAACAAAAAGGGGGTCAGCGAGATCTTGCATCATGATTGATTTTGAATTGTCTATCAGCTTTAAGGGAAGCAGTACCAACTCACTCAACATCCGATCATAAATTTTATATCATATGTAGGCCTCTCTCAACCCTATCGAGCTTTCATCTCAAGGTCAAGATAATACCACAAACTCCAAGAAACATTCAAGAGGCTTGAAATAATCCAAAGCCAAAAACAAGCTGTTCAAGAGGAGATCATGGCCTTGAAGAAGACTGGTACATGGATTATTACCGAACTCCCTCTACGAAAGAAAGTAGTAAGTTGTAACTGGGTCTTTACTATGAAACATAAGGTAGATGGGAGCATCGTAAGTGGCTTTGAATGCTCGGGTTAGTAGCAAGATTCAATCTGCAGCATTAAATCTTTTCCTACCAGGAATTTCGTGAGATGCAATCTGTAAAAGGATTGGCAAAGTTGGTGTCAGTTCTTTATCTCTTCACAATCAATAATCCTTCAAGTAGACAAGTTGATTACTCAAGTTGCTAAATGTCCACTAGTACGTCAAAGAATCTTCATTCCTCTATTTTCAATTCTTATGTCAATAATATGGATGAAGTTATGTTACTCACCAACATCCCTAATTTTGTATCTAGAAAAGATGTCAATTGTTCACTACTAAAATCCGTGTTATTTTCATTGTGAAACTGGCCACTTGATAAACATGTAAACAAGAAAAATTTCCTTCAATTTCTCACTTACCTACCCAACAGCCCATTCACCATGGATCATAATGGCGTGGGGTGCATCAAGATTTAAAGCCTCATGTTTTTATGGTTTGTGTCCTCAGATGGTCACACTGGGCCTTACTGGATATTTGAATGAAAGAAAAATATAAAGTTGACCACATCTTCCAAAAATTCCATATGATGGTTCAAAATCAGTTTAATGCTCAAATCCAAAAATTTAAAACCAATAAAGCTAGAGAATACTTCAAGTCTCACCTTGAGTAAAATCTTTCACATCACGGCATAATCCATATCAGCTCATGTGTAGATACCCCTAAGCAAAACAGGGTGGCTGAAAGGAAAAATCGTCATCTTCTTGATTTAGCTTGAGCACTCCTATTTACATCTGATGTGCTTAAGTATTTCTGGGATGAGGCAATTCTTATTGTTGGTTACCTAATCAATAGAATGCCCTCGAGTCCCTAGATTTCAAAGTCGTCATCAAGTCCTTCTAAATACCTATCGTCACACCAAATTCATCTCCTCAGACATTCCTACAAGAGTTTTTGGATGCTCAGCTTTTGTTCATAACCACTCCCCAAACATATCCAAATTAGACCCTAGATCCATCAAATGCATCTTCCTAGGTTACTCATCAAACCAAAATGGTTACAAATGCTACTCTCCTATTACAAAAAGGGTATACAATTTAATGGATGTCACTTTCTTTGAGCATGAACCTTATTATCCAAAATTTGATATTCAGAGGAAGAATGTGAGAATCGCAATTTTTGGATGAATTTCTAATCAGAGAATCCTCTCAAATTCAGCCCACATCACAACCTACACCTCAACCTCTAGTCCTTCCCCCCACTAACTCAAATACCATACCAAATCTCAATTTTAAGTCTTCATCGTCTGATAGTCCAACCTCAAATCAAAGGTTTGTGCAACTTGAATCCTCTTAGCTACGTGTCTATTCCAGGAGGAAAAAGAACAACATGGAGAGTGAGAACCCCACACCTCTCGTGCATTGTCATGACTCCAACCCAAATTCTAATCCTAATCAAGTTCACTAAAGTGAGTCCAACCATCCTCATGAATTAATTGATCTCAAGATTGATGATGTTGATGTCCCAATTGCTCTAAGGAAGGGCGTAAGATCATGTACCAATCATCCGATTGGAAATTTTGTGAACTATGACTCTCTTTCTCCAATAAGGCATTTATTACTTCTCTTGATAGTGTACACATTCTAAGGATTGTTCATGAGGCTCTTAAACATCCAGGGTGGCAGAAAGCAGTACATTATGAGATCACTGCACTTGAAAAGCATGGAACATGGGTAATCGTTGATCTACTAGTTGGAAAAAGAAAAGTAGGCTTTAGGATTCTAACACCAAACACAAAGTGTATGGAAGATCAAGGACAGAAAACTCCGCTTAGTTGCTAAAGGATTTACACAATCCTATGGCATTGACTATAAAGAAACCTTTGCTCTAGTCGCCAAACTTAATACCATTCGGGTTCTCCTTTCACTTGTTGCCAATTGTGATTGGTCACTGCATCAACTGGACGTTAAAAATGAATTTTTAAATGGTGATCTTGAAGAAGAAGTTTATAAGGAAGTGCCACTTGGAATAGAGGGTTCTCTCACTAAAAACAAGGTATGTAAACTACAAAAGTCCTGGCGTAATTCACATCTCTCCTTGTGCATGGTCTGATTGCGTTTGTAAAGCTGCGATCAAATGTGTGTGTCACGCCAATCGGATCACACATCGTTTGTTAAGTTTTCAGCTGAGGAGAAGGTTGCTATTTTGATTGTCTACGTTGATGATATTATTCTAATTAGTGATTTTGAGGAAGAATTACAGGTCTTAAAGCTCCTGGCTCAGGAATTTAAGATTAAGGAGCTCGATGATCTAAAGTATTTCCTTGGTATGGAAGTAGCAAAGTCAAAAGTAATGGTATTATAAAGGACTTTAACAAATATATATTGGATTTGTTAAGTTAAAAACAAGGCATGTTAGGCTATAAACCAAGATATGCCTCAAGTGGATTCATAAAAGATAGTGCCAACAAAAGTATTCTCGTGATTGTGGGGAGATACCAACGACTTGTTGGAAGGTTAATCTATTTCTCACATGCAAGCCCAGACATTGGATTAGTTGTCAATTCAATGAGTCAATTCATGAACAATCCCTTAGAAGAGCATATGGAGGCTATGTATAGGATCCTAAGGTATCTTAACTTGACACCTGAGAAGGGGTAACTATTCAAGAAGAATGACAAAAGGGAGATTGATATCACACGATGCACTAGAAATAATAACAGACGCCATTTCCCATGTTATTGTTCATATGTTTAGTAAAAAACCTGTTATATGATATAAGAGATAACCCGCTATTCACAAGTAGTTTAATCATAAGTTCTGTATCATTAGCTTTTTGGATTTGTGAAGGTTTATGGATTCAAAGATTACTTAGTTAGCTAAATGATAGATCAACAACCTATCAAGCTATTTTGTGATAACCAGGTTGCAATCAATATTGCTAAAAATCCGGCACACCATGATAGGACAAAGCATGTTGGATTGATAATCATTTCATCTTGGAGAAGATTGAAAATGGAATTGTCTAAATTGTCTACATCTCTACCCAAGCAACATCACCATGTATATTCTACGCTAAAGCTTTTTCCAAAAAACTAGATTTGAAGAATTGTTGCAAGTCGGGCATGTACACCTAGACAACCCACTCGAGGGGGAGTGTGGCATTACCATGAATATTTGTGGAATTACCATGTATATTAGTATTTAAATTTATTCAGTATTTTGTTTACTAATAAGGAGATTTAGTCAATTTAGTCATCGACTAAATCTCGTTTGGTTAGTTTCCTATTTCGATGGAATTTCTTATTTGAAGAAATTTGTTTTCTGATTTTATGGACTTGATTGAAAATTTATTTATGTACCAGGATGTAATTCATTAGAGTAATGAGAATAATTCTTTTTCTCTCTGAAAAGTCACAATATAATATATATATATATATATAAATAAATATATTATAACTCGTGGCTTTGGTCTAGGGTGTATGTAGTTATGGGCCCTAATTCTCTTGTTAGCTTCACTAGTTGACTTGGGCCCAAGTGAGAGAAGGTGATGTTTTTTGTTTACTCCCTCTTTGGGGGTAAATGGAACTTAGTAATCTATGTTTTGGTGCTCCATTTTTAATATACACATTCCTTTATCAATATATGGGGAGAAACAAAAGAAATTTTTCATTCGGGATTGGAAAGTTTGGTAATTATCAAATGCTGCCAAATTCCTCCAAACAAATTCCAACAATACATTAACGGGGCCACCATTCAAGTCTTCTACGTAGCTTTGTCAAAGGCCCAAACCACCCAACAATCGCCTCCTTAACCAAAGGGGAGAGAACCCAAATAACAACAAAGAGAACGAAGAGAAGCTACCTTAGAACCTAAGTCTTTTCACCACAAAGAATGTGATCAATCGGTTATTCTTCCCCTCGAAAAAGGAAACATATGTTTGCCGAAGAAAACCCTCTCCCCCAAGGAAAACCTTATTATGATGCTAGTTGTATAGTGGTATCATTTTCTAATTCCCCTTTCCTAAGACGCGTCAATGCTTGCTATTTCATCACACTCTTAACAATAATGAGAACTTCAAACATCAAGTCTAAACTTGGCTTCCCATTTGTCCAACATTCTTCTTTGGGCATCCTAGGACTTTATGTTTGCAAACAAGTGATTTCACAAATTATGATGCATAAACTAGAACCTTCCAGATTTTCATATTTATATTCATTTCCTTTTTCACAAGAACCTTCCATACTCTTAATATCTGTAATCAAAATTAATTGAAGAAAAAATTGTATTATTCATTGATCACAAACCACCCATTTATATACAAGACAATACCAAACCAAATAGGAAAGAATATAAAGTTTTCTAACTCTACATGAATACATGAAGTTTCCTTTTCCAAACTAGTTTCTAATTCTACAATACTATAACACTCCCCCTCGAGTTTGAGCATAGATGTTGACTCATCTACAAGGGTAACAATAGAGGTAGAAGGGTTAGACTGAAACATAGTAAATAAATTGAAATTACTTGTCATGTGGTCGGTGGCTCAAGTGTCAATGATCCATGTGAAGGAAGATGAAAGAAAACATGTGTTGGTTTTACCTAACTCGGCAAGTGTAGTGATGGAAGTAGATGCAGACTTAAGTGATTTCTGATAATGAACAAACTGAAATCTTCGATTTTTATTCTACAACTTCCTATAATTATGACGTGCATGTCCTGGATTATGACAATAATGACACACAATAATGACACACTACTCCTCCTAAGGGTTTTAATGTTAGTCATAGAAGCATATCTAACTCGAACAAGCCTCTGAAAATCCGAAAAATACCAAAAAAATAGGATCTTGCAAGAAAAATGACCACCTTTCCACGAACAACACTGCACTGGAATAGAACTTGGCTCTACAATCCACAAAACACCTCTGGATCTTGAAGAAAACAAGGAGAAAAGCACAAAACCCTAGAAAAATAGGGTTGTCGGACACAAAATTCCTTTGAAAATCACTGTTGTAGGCCTCGGACAGGGGAAGCATGGGTCTGGGAAGCTTGGTCGGCGAGAGACAAACCAGAAAGAAGAAGCTGGTCACTAGTGGTGGCTTCACGTGCCGGTGCGGCACGTGGGGGACAACTCCGAGACTAAGAAACGCGCATACTGAGCGTGGATGATCGGATGCCGGAGATTTTTCCTTTGGTGGACAAAGCAGGAGTCGGCGATCCTTGTTGTGCAGTTGCTGGCCAAAGATGATGGTCGCCGAAAAAAGCCGCCGAAGAAGCTTGCCTGCGATCCTTGCGTTCTGTTCCGAAATTTCTAAAAAATTTGCCTTTTTAGGGCAAATTAAAACCTTATGATATGATACCATGTAATCATAATTAACTGAAGGAAAAATTGTATTATTCATTGATCACAAACCACCTATTTATATACAAGACAATCTCCAACCAAATAGGAAAGAATAAGAAGTTTCCTAACTCTACATGAATACATGAAGTTCCGTTTCCCAGCTAGTTTCTAATTCTACAATACTATAACAATATCAAAGGACGATAAGCAAGAAAATACACCAGTCATATCATTAAAAATATTTAGCTAGCTTCAAAGCATTTGTATCAAATATATAGTTTCTTCCCATTTGCAAAGCTTTCAAATGTTAACTAATGAAAAAAAAAAAAGGAACACCAAATCATAAGACTCATAAAAAAATACAAAACACAGCATACTGTAGCATAGGAGAAAAGTTAATTACGCAAATGTTGAATATCCGATATGTGAGCCTCTTGCTGTCAACAACTGGAAAACGCATAGTTATTCCTAAGGATTATAGGTAAATAGCATTTAGATTGACACGTGGACCTTATTATGGACCACATCTAGGCTTTTGTATTAACCATAAGTTATACACGCTTACACAAGCCATAGTATTTAAAACAGTAGTTAGGAGTTTCTCAGGCAATTTCAAGAGAAAAAGAACTAATGACGGCTTGTAGCATTTTCATGATTGTCAGTCCAAAAATGATGTGCGATAAAGAAATTAAGGACATCTTATCCATACCTTGTATCGGTCAAAAAATTCCACCTGCATAAACAAAATATTAGCATATTAAAAGACACAATGTATATGTTTTGCATGGTGAACTAATAAAAAATTAATAAATGAACAATAAACCAGAATATAATCTAAAACCATCAAGAAGTGTAAGACTATTACGAGAGGAAAACTATTAATCAGCCTACCATAATAATTTCTCACACTTGGTACATACTCCATTTATGAGCACTTTGACCAAGACAATATCATGTGTTAAGGCATAATTAAGTCAGCAACCCATGTCAAAATTACAAATACCAATGAGCCATTACTACCTCGGGTCTTATTTGAATTAAAGACTGAAGGCAAAGTTTGAGAAATGCACTTAGGGCTGAGTTCACCATCATATGTTATATATACAGTGATTATAGATCAGAACATGAATGACAGAATGTATGTTAAGTAAATCAGATTGGTGCCTGTAGAAACTACTTGGAGAAGAGTTGGAGGAATGAATCTTTGAATTTTACATTGAGTCATCATACATATATATACAAGAAGGTTAGGCTATACATTAGGTAAAATGATCTACTCTTCCTAAATGGTTACAACCCTATAAGTAAAGTATCCTAATAAGATACAAACCAATATGTTAACATATGATATATACCATAACAAATATGTTAACGTATGATACATACTATAACACTCGCCGGTTACGGGACAAGTAATCATTAGCCCAACTTATTACACAGTAACTAACCCGGTCCCACTTGTGCCTCCGTGAAGATATCACCTAATTATTCTTCGCCTTCACGTGACTACAACCTAAGTTTAGCGGCTTTCTGCTGGTCTCAAATAACACCCATTCTATGTAAGCCTAGTCTCGCTCATGGAAAACGGGATTAGAGGCAATATGAAGGGCAGCCTTTATTGTCACACTGAGTTTATCAGACAAGGTTTAATAATTCACTTTCACCAAAGCGATGTGTTACATATCCTCGCATGCGACCAGGTCATTGCTCTATACTTAGATTTTCCACTAGATCAAGAGACAACACTTTGTTTATTACTCTTCCATGAAACTAGATTCCCTCCGACAAACAACACAAGAACCCGCGGATCTTTGTCCTCCTTGGGGATACTACCCACCCTGATCCTTAAACTCAAGTCTATTGCGCCCACGACATCAGATAAAACACTATGTCCCTGGTCTCTTCAAGTAGCATAGAATCTATCTCACAAACCCACCAATGACTAACTGCTGAGAATTTGGCCATGTATTGGCTTACAACACTCAATGTAGTATGTAATATCAAGGCGTGTTAACAGAAGGTAGTCTGTTCTCTCAACCAACCTTCTAAGTGATCTCTCAAGGCCTCAAACATTTCACTTTCTCTAGTAAGATGTGCTGAGCTATAAATCTGATGGTTTTTGGGCTACCAATTTTCCCTCGTTTCAACACAGAGATCCCAATAATACATTTCTAAGATAAGAAGATTTCATGTTTGCTCCTCATAACCAAAGTTTTAAAAGGCGAAAAGTTGCAAGGCGAGGCTGCTTACAGCCATGAGCATGAGAGGCGCAAGCCTCGAGGCGAAAGCTGAGCATCACAATGATAGATAACACTGCAGAACATTTTGTAAAATATAAAACAAAGATACAATGAAAAACATGAAAATTAAAAATTATTTTAAACATTTAAATTTTTAGAGGAATTTAAAATAAATTCCTGAACTTTGAAGCTGGTTTAAATTTTAAAAAAAACTAATATTTTTTTAGAGAAAATTAAAAATGAAATCTTAAATTAATTGCTTGAACAATCAAATGAGCTCCAAGGCCATATAATAAAAGAAAAATCGACAAGAAACAGAGGTTGAGATGATTTTGTTTCAAATAAGACCTAATGGTCAAAAATTTGATAAAACTTATTTAATCGGTCAAATAAAGCCCCTTCTCCCAACTCTCAAACTTGGACTTAAATAAAAAAATTAAAGATAAAAAAGAGATGCAAGACTGGGTAAAGTGATGAGATAAGTCTCCCGCCTCTTTGACCCCAAAGACGTATGTATGCATGAGCTCCGATGAGATAATAATGCGGAGTATACCTTTGACTTAAAATAAAAAAATAAAAACAGAAAGGTATAAGATGTAGTCTAATATAGATTGGGGCCAATGGAGAGATGAAGAGGGAGAGTCGGAGGGGTGGGGGGCAATGGAGTCGTCTGACGAGCAGTAGCGTGGTGTGGTGGGGGAAGCAATGATTGAGATCAAGGAGCCAAGAGACGAGACAAAGACTTAAGAACAGGAGAACTTTAACATACCCGAAGATGAAGCCGATGAGATCGCAGCTATGTAGTTCTTCGTTAAAGAATTCCGTCGTCGTCACAAATAAAGTATTTCAAAATAGGTAATCGCTTATTTTAGGCTTCTTTTCTTCCTTTTCTAAAGGCCACAACTAACCCCCAAATCGCGCACGCTGCTATACTTCAGCATGAAAGGCGCAATCAAATCGCGAACACGCTTCACCGAGATAGCTTACGCCTACCAATCAGGTCGCTACACACTTGCTGCCCACGCCGCCAGGTACACCGCACGCCAGAAAACGCTTTCAAAGCACCGCCTCATAACTTCAACACCCAAGCAAGCATTTTAGCATTCCTAAGTCCTTCAGCGAATTGATCGCCAAGAGCGATTCAGTAAAGATATACCTACCTATATCATCTCGCATCACTAATATCATCAACATACGAATAGCAAGATGATAATTTACTTTGAGAACCTCTGAAAATATCAGTAATATAGGAATTAGCCTTGCATGCCAAATTTCTCAATCACTTCACTAAATTCGTCAAACCATGCACGATGACTGTTTTAAGCCATATAATGATTTTCGAAGGCGACAAACTCTACCAATTTCCCCCTGAGCAACAAACCCGAGAGGTTGCTTCATATAAACTTCTTCTGCAAGATCCCCATGAAGAAAGACATTTTTAATATCAAGTTGGTGGAGGTCCCAACCATGAGTGGCTACCAAAGATATAAACATCCAAATAGAAGTCAACTGGCAACCATATGGAAAGATCAGAATAACCCATCCATATGCCTGGGGCATACCGCTGGGCAACAAGGCGAGCCTTCAACTCAAACTGATCGCACGGATTAACTCTTCACCTAAACACCTTACTCCAGAACTAAATGCATTTCTTCCTAAACAAGAAATATACGGGTTCCCAAGTACTATCACTGGCCACGTGATCCATCTCCTCTATCATAATATCAACGGCAAACTGCTGTGTGAGCTAAGGCTTCAGAAACCTTGTTAAGCAACGAAATAGAGTCCAAATATGCAAATGAACTAAATGCGGTCTTGACTTTATGTGTCTGCACAATAAAGAAAATGAGTGAAATCGGGATGAGTATTAATCGACGTTTACCTTTTACGAAGAGCAATAGAGAACATCACCTGAGAACTAGATCCGATGTCAATGCAAACAGTGAGGCCTAAGGACCCAGCAAGTTGAGACGCTTGCATAAACCAAGTGGGATAGGAGGCTTTGTCAGAGGAACATAAGCAGGAGCAGGCGATGCAAGAGTATAAACGAGCAAATCATCACAATCCCCTTGACTAGTGTGGATCAGGTCTTGAGAAAAATAAATATTCTCAAAAAAGGTGACATCAACAGAAACCAGGTACTTGTGAAGACTAGGACAATAACACCTATACCCCTTCTAAACCTCGAGAGAGATGATATCTCTGATTGACTTGAGGATCGAAGCGAGATACGCGCATCGAACATCCCGAACAAAACAAGTACACCTAAATACCCGAAGCTCAATGGGAAATGAAGATTTAAGGGGATAAAGGGTTTGAAACGGAGTGGCCCAAATCAAGACAAAGGAAGGCATCCGATTAATCAAAAAAAAGCTGTGGAAACAACATCGACCTAGAAATGTCAGCACGCAGATTTGAAACAATAAAAAGCTCTCGAAATGCGGCTTTCAAGAAGGTGTCTATTTTTTCTTTCAGCAACTCCATTTTGAGAAGAAGTATCAACACAAGATGTCTGATAAAGGATGCCATTTTAAAGCATGAATGACTGAATTTGTTCAGACAGATATTCTTTGGTATTATCACTTCTCAGATTTTGAACATAAACATGAAACTGAGTGTGAATTTCAACACATAAGGCACGAAAGTGAGAAAATAACTCCAAATGGTTTTTCATTAACTATAACCAAGTTGTTCGCAAATAATCATCAACAAACGTAACAAAATATTGAAACCCAGTTGGGGACACAACTAGACATGGACCCCACACATCCGAATGGACCAACTCAAAAGAAGGAAGCCCAAGTATTGACTCGGGACTCAAATGCACACGACAAGCTCCAAGATATCGACACGACCGCCGCTCAACGTGAGATAGTTAAAACCGAGGATATAAATCTTCTTCATGCAGAGAGAGACAATAATCTCAAGCGACAATGTAACCTTTAACAAAATAGACTCAAATAAATGACAGCACCCCGCTTCAAGGATGACCCGTAATTCAAGGCCCTCTACCAATAACTGGCTTCACAAAATATCCCCGAATCAAACAATAATCGGGAAAGAAATTCAGATACTACAATTATGTACAGTGAGTTTACTTCACGAATGCAACTGGGTGCTAGACCAGAGAAACTCCTTAACAACATGCGGGCCAAAGTGATTAGAATAGTAGGATGAATTGTCCTTGACCAAAGTTGTCACACGCCTAATTTTTGGCTTGCGTGTGCGGCGCCTAGGAACTCCCTAGGCCAGCCTTCTCAATGCTCCACGTCTCACAAGACACAAGACTTATAGGGCTCTCCCCCAACTCGTATTTTATTAACTCTTTAAAATACAAGACATTCGTGCAAAGGCTCCCACATGGTCGAGATGCTCAATGCTTTCAATGTATCCAACTTCTCAATTAATTAGCCAAGTGGGCACGCATGCCCTTTATATAGGAGGCTGCACAAGGGCAGTCCTAATACAAATCTTACCAAGAGTCCTACTCTAACTGTAAGCCTTGTTCTGCAAGCCAGCAAGAATCCTTCCTAGACTAGGAGTCTTACCTGATTAGGACTCCTAAACAAAGCTACTGGAGTCTTTCCTGATCAGGACTCCTAATTCCATAGAACTCCTTGTGCCGCAGGACTCCTTGTTGCACTCCAATTAGGAGACCTGCCGCCCAAGGCTTTCGTGCCTATATAAGGCAAGCTTCCCCTATTCTGATATGCTTCGCTTCAAGTGTCGCACCCCAGGCCCCTCTAAGCCGTGAGTGTCGCGATTGCTACTGTGCGCGTCCCACCTAGGCCATAGGCTTGCCTTCCCTCTTGTGCATCCCTCTTGTGCGTGCTTAGCTCACGCACTATGCTGTCGAGCTTCTTTTCCCGTGCCAACACCCGCTTCCCAACGATCTCATTTTGATCTCCCTTCCTCAGTGCGCACGGGGCCATACAAAGGCCCCCATGTCGCATGGCTTCTGTCATCTAGTCGAGGGGCTAACAAACCCTCCCCCACTAGAGGTAGTCGTCGTCCTCGTCGACTTCAGCCGTGCATACTCATTGATCTGGTCTTCAAACTGCCACAAGGTGGCACCCTTCTCCCAACTTGCTTCACTGACAAGAGTCCCCTTCCAATGAATCAAGTACTAACTTAATTGCTCCAATTTCTATCTTCCTATCTCACAGACGCCAATCTCTCTTTGCCGAACTCAACTTTGATCATAGGCGGGTTCCACTTTGCTTGCACTCTATCCGAACTAGGATCATGATGATAAGGCTACAAGAAGCTCACATGGAATGTCGACTGAGGCTTAAACCTTTCGGGTAGCTTCAACTTGTAGGCCACGTTCCCAATGCGCCTTAAAATTCCCCAAAGGTCATCATACTCGCATCGCTTCTCCTTTCAAGCCGTTTATTCGAATTTTCTTCGTATTTGAGGAGTTAGTTTGGAAGCAAAAGACCTTCTCCCCTTCCTCAAATTCCAAAGATCTTCTCCCTTTGTCAACATATTTCTTCATGCGTCTACTTGCCTTCTCAAGGTTGTCCCAGGCTCCATTAAGTAAATCCTGTCGGGTCTTAGCAAACTTGTATGCAGTAGGACTCATGCTACGTCCAGATTGCTCAGAAACCAGCACGTCCAAAGGTGTGCGAAGTTGGAACCCAATTGCTACCTCAAAAGGGCTCATTCCTATGGCTAAACTTCGGTGTCGATTGTAAGATAACTGCACGGGCTCAAGAAGTTCCAACTAGTTTGTTTGAGTAGCTATCACATAGTGGCGCAGGTACTCCTCAAGCATTTGGTTCACTAGCTACCGTCGCCGATCCGAGGGTGATTAGCTATGAGAACTTGCACTTCAAAACTGCTATCTTGAACAAATTAACCCAAACATACCGTGAACCGAAAGTGTCTCGACACTACTATGTCCTCAGCATCCTAAAATGCTTCACAACGTCGTCAAGAAGATGTAGGCCGCTTCTTCGCCGGACACTCACTGAGTAAGGTGAAGACAACAGATTTAAAGAACCTGTCTACTACTACCAAATCAAATCCGAAGCCTTCAACTTTCGGAAACTCGTTGATGAAGTCCATGGATAAGCACTGCCATGGTCTCCGCACGGGGGCAACGGCTACAAACAAACCTCGCTCCTTCTTTCTCGCTCGCCTAGTCAACTTGACAACATGGTATTGCCTTGACATAGGCTTCACACGCCTTCCTTCATCTTAGGCCAACGGAAAGACCGTGAAAGCAACGCCACGTCCTCTCTTCTCCCGCACCAAATTTCACTGTATCGTATGTGTTTCCTTCCAACACCCTCATCTCAACTTGCTTGAAGGCACATAAAGCTTCCCTCCCGTGAAGTATCGCCTCGTGGTGCAATCTTTCACCGACTCAACCAGCTTTTGATATGTCGAGTCTTGTGGAGACTCTTATCTTACTCGCTCTGTGAAATCTGTCACAACTCAACTCAACAATCACACATAGCTTACAACTTCCTTCCTACTCAACGCATCTACCACTTGATTATGTTTACCCGACTTGTGCACCCACACGAAGTCAAAGTAGGCCAAGAACTCTTGCCATCGAGCTTGCTTAGCAGTAAGCTTCTTCTGAGTTTTGAAGAATGTGTTGGCCACGTTGTCAGTCACTAATGTGAACCGAGTCCCCATCAAGTAGTACTTCCAAGTCTCTAGGTAATGGATGACCACTGTCATCTCTTTTTCGTGGGTGTTGTACATTTTCTTTATTGCATCCAACTTCCGACTCTCAAATGCTATGGGGTGCCCCTCTTGTACCAACACACCACCTAATGCCCTGTTTGATGCATCAGTGTGCACTTCAAACGGAAACTCTAAGTCGGGTAATCTCAAAATCGGCTCCAAGGTGATCACATCCTTGAGCTTTTGGAAGGCAATTTGGCACTCTGCATCCCATTCCAACTTCCTCTCTTTCTTCTATAGATCCGTGAGAGGGTACGATACCTTGGAATAGCCCTAGATGAATCTTTTGTAGTAGTTTGCCAAACCGAGGAAGGATTGAAGTTCTGTCACCTTGGTAGGGGCAGGCCAATCCCGAATTGCTGCCACCTTCGCATTATCCCTCCGAAGCTAGGACTTGGAAATCAGGTGCCCTAAGAACTTGATCTCCGTCTGAGGAAACTCACACTTCTCCTTCTTGACATACAACCGGCTCGTCTCGGGCCATTAAAACTTCTCAAGGTGCACCTGGGTGATTTTCTTAAAGTCGGGTTGTAGATCAATGTCGCCCAGCATATCACCATGAATGAGTCCAGAAGTCGAATAGGACATCATTCATGAGGTTGCAAAATGTCGCAGGGGCCTTTGTCAATCCGAAGGGCATGACTAGGAACTCGAAGCTCTCATACCGCATCACACATGTAGTCTTAGCATCATCCCCTTCAACCACGCCAAGACTTTTCAAGATCCGTGATCGCAAAGTCAAGCTTCTGGGCGGCACTCTACTTTTACTTAATCGATCGAACAATTCCGCAGCCAAAGGTATCGAATGCTTGTTCTTGATCGTGACTTTGTTCAAAGCTCTATAATCGACACACATTCGAAGTAAACCGTCTTGCTTCTTCTAAAACAACACCTACGCCCCATACCTGCTGAGGGTCGGACCAAAGCCAGATCCAAAGAATTCACAATTGCTTCCTCGACTCGCTCAATTCTGGTGGAGTCATCCGATAAGGAGCTTGGGCAGGTGGCCTCGACCCTGGCACGAGCTCAATTTAATGATCCGTCTGCCTTCTCGGTGGTAGCTTCTTTGGCAACTCGAGAGGCATCAAGTCTTTAAATCTCTTCAGCATAGGGACCACTGCATCCGATACTTCGACATGCTTGTTCAGCTTGATCTCAATCATTGTCGCGACATGTGTGAACGCCTTTCATAAGTCCTTTCTCCAGCTACAGGGCAAACAAAGTCTTCTCCCTTAAAGGTCTATTAGGTGGCTTGTTAATGCTGGCCATAAAGCATGGTTGCTTCTCGTCCATGATTAATAGTCCATTCAAGTGTGGCAACAAGGCTACCTTAGCCCTTTGGAAGAAGTCATTGCCCAAAATGAAATCAAAATCATCCAAAGGAACACTAAGGAAGTCTATCGTACCTTTTCAATCTCCCGTCTGATTTCCACATTCTCATAGGCCATGCGTCTCAGGTTTTCGCCGCTCACTCCGCCAGCTTGTCGCCATCTTTAGCAAGCTTCAATCTGAGTCTAGTTGTCTCCCTTGTTGATATGAAGTTGTGGGTTGCCCCACTATCTACCAATGCCACAATCTTCTGCCCACCAGTTAGCAACTCATCGTACATCAGCCCTCTATGAGTTGCATCGGCTCAAATGGCAATCAACAACTTAAGAGAGTTTAACTGTTGTAGGGGCCTTTGTCCCAAGTAGCCTCCCCCATCTTCATGGAGGATTATTGCTTCCTTCCTCGGGCAATCTCTCGCCGATGTGGCCCATCGCATAAAGCATCCCGATGGTTTTCACAGAATTTTTATGAGGAAGTCACTCTCTCCCCGCTCGTCTGCGGCATCGCTTCTTCCATCCCTTCCCTCCATTCTTCTTAAAGGTTTTTATCCGACTCCACCAACTCCTGCTTTTAGCCTTTCCCCTCAAAGTGGGAGAAAGGGAAGAGGCCATCTCTAGAGTCGACTAGGCAAATCAGTTATGGCTAAGGGCAAGTCTCGATGACCTTGCCTTCGCCCGCTTGACATCCTGCAACCCTACATGAAGTTGAACAGCTTGTCGACTTTGAACATGCCCTTGATGTCAAGGATCAGTGAGCTAAACTCCTTCACGTAGTCTCTGACCGAACCCGTCTGCTTAAGCTTCTTCAGAGCCTCTCTAGCCATCCACGCCGTGGCTCTGTGGAAGGAACTCCGTCCTTCAAATTCTTCTTCAAGATCTCCTAATATCTCGATCTTTGGTGACCAAAGAAGCAAAGATCGTCACTTGATCTAGTTCGCCACCAAAGCTTCGCATCGCCCGACAAATGCATGGTGGTTATCGTCACTTATTCACCAGCAAGTATTCTAGTAGCAACGAATTATTGCTCCATGTCCAAAAGGAAGTTCTCCAAGTCTTTGGCATTGCGACACCACCAGTGCAATAGGGCTCACTACCAAACTTTCGCAAGAGGCTGATCCAAGGTAGATGGTGTCCCATCGCACCATCACGCTCAACAATAAATCTCTCTAATAATCTGTCCGCTCCCGAACTCCTAATACAATCAAAGACTTCTGTCACCGCTGAAGGTCTCCATCCGCTCTTCAAAGCCTTCTTGCGCGTCTCCATCAGATCTCGCTGCGAGCCAAGTAGCAAGAAGGCTTCAGCCAACTAAGTCGAAAGGGTTGTGTTTGCCTCAGCTATTGTGCCCAACTCCATGTCAAGCCTAGACACTTGCGTCCCTACCTCGGCTTCTATCCTTACCACTTGCTCCAATAGCGCATCGATCGTCATTCTCGCAACATCCATCTGTGGCTCTGATACCAACTATCACACACCTAATTTTTGGCTTACGTGTGCAGCGCCTAGGAACTCCCTAGGCCAGCCTTCTCAATGCACCACGTCTCACAAGACACAAGACTTACAGGGCTCTCCCTAACTCGTATTTTATTAACTCTTTAAAATACAAGACAATTATGCAAAAGCTCCCACATTGTCAAGATGTTTAATGCTCTCAATGGATCCAACTTCTCAATTAATTAGCCAAGTGGGCACACAGGCCGTTTATATAGGCTGCATAGGGGCAGTCCTAATACAAATCCGACTAAGAATCCTACTCTAACTCTAAGCCTTGTTTTGCAAGCCAGCACAAATCCTTCCTAGACTAAGAGTCTTGCCTCGATCGTGACTCCTGTGGGGTTGTGCCCACGCGAACCCTCTAGACTAGAAGTCCTTCCCACTGGGACTCCTCGCAGGCCACAAGACTCCTTGTTGCACTCTAACTAGGAAATTGGCTGCCCAAGGCTTCTATGCCTATATAAGGCAGGCTTCCCCCATTCTGATCTGCTTCACTTCAAGTGTCGCGCCCCAAGCCCCTCTGAGCTATGAGTGTCGCGACTGCTACTATACGCATCCTAACCAGGGCCCCGCAGTCGTCTCCTCTCAGGCGTGCCGCCCACGATTATGCCTGCCGAGCATCTCTTCCCGTGCCAACACTTGCTTCCCAACGATCTGCCTTGATCTCCTTCCCTAATGCTTGCATGGGGCCAAGGCAATGCCCTCATGCCACATGGAGCTCGGGTTATCTGGTCGAGGGGCTAACACAAGGACACAAGATGTTGATCCATCTATAAGGGTAACAAATTAACAATAGAGGTAGAAGGTGTAGCTAAAACGTAGTAAATAAACTAGAATTACCTATCATGTGGTCCGTGGCTCCAAAGTCAATTACCCATTTAGAGGAAGAGGAAATAAGACATTTGTTATGCTTTACCGAATCTGCTAAGCATAGTGCTGTGGAGTAGAAGCACTCAATGATCCACATGAGCACACCGGGAACCTTCGATCTCTATCTCCGCAACTTCCACAATCCCGGCGCATGCCCCAGATTATGGCAATAATGACACAATAACTCCACCCAAAGGTGTCTTCACAACTCATAAGAATGCAGATCAATCAAACAAGTTTCGATTAACCAAAAAAATACAAGAAAATGTGGATTCTCGCATTTAAAATGAGACAACTATTCCATGGATTTAGCCACACAAACTACTCCAGATCACCCATTGATGCCCAGCGAGATCACAAACAAATCATCGAAAAAATCAAGAAACCCTAGGACCAAATTGGGAGCCGAACACAAGAAGCACCAAAAGTGGCAGATCCAGGTACCAAACAAGGAAACCAATTGGCTAGGAAGACCTGTCGTTGACCGGCGACCTAGGTGGAGGAGGCGCGTCGCTAGAGGAATCCCCACGCGCCCTCACACGTCGGCGCATGAGAAACGGGGTAGAATACCAAATCGGTGCTTGTGGATCACGAGCGCACTTTCCGGCCACCGGACTTAGTGGCGGCACTAGTCGATGGCCTATGCTCCTCCCTGCACCGGCAATGTTACTCCACGCTCCCTCAAAATGTGTGTTTTAAAGGAAATCACCCCGCTCCTCCCTATAAACTGCCGAATCCTCCAATTTCTTCAAACAAATTCCAAATCCGAGCCCTAGGCTCTGATACCATGTAAAAACTAAGAGGAGAAGAGTTGGAGGAATGAATTCCTTGTATTTTCCATTGAGTCATCATACATATATATACAAAAAGGTTAGGCTATACATTAGGTAAGATGATCTACTCTTCTAAATAGTTCTGACATATAAGTAAAGTATCCTAATAAGATACAAACCAATATGTTAACGTATGATACATACTAAAACAAATATATTAACGTATGATACATATTATAATAGTGCCAAAGTGCAAAGAAATTCATTATACCAAAATACTGACAGATAACACTTTAAAGAGGGTTGAGTGAATTATTTTTATTGTAGACTTTGCCTTGGACAGCTTTGGATGATGAGGAAGAATCAAACATTCATTTCTTAAGAAATAATAAATTGATTTTTAAATGGTTTTTTATTGAATAAGAAGTTGAATAATAGGGAGGCTCAAGTTATAATCAACCTAGAGTTTGTTGTAAAAATGAATTTAGAAATTTCTGTGTCATTTTTCATCTACAAGAATAAAAAACCTTCAATCACTGGGATCAAGATTCCAATACCTAATGCACTGAGCAGTAGGAATTTGTTCAGTTAAGGATGTGAATCAAAGTGTGAGTCATTGAGAACAAGGCCCTCAAGAGGAGCGAGCATCTTGAATCTAGCAAAATCTATAATTCCCTTCTATTTAGTGATTCTCCTGGCAGCCAAAGAGGCTTATTGTTTTACCTTAGAGAAAAAGGTGTGTATAAAAGAGGTCGCTACTTTCCTTGTATTTCTAGTGTTCTTCTATTATGGTGTTTGATTTATAATTTTCTGCGTCTTAATTAATCTTTCATGATTAAATTTTCAAGTTCAGAATAATTAAAAATTGGACATTTATTACAATCAGGAATTAAAATTTTAAAGGAGTACCAATTCACCCATTTCCTCTGGTTAATATCATAATTCAAAAACATGCTTTAATAATGACTGAAAGAAAAATGAAAATTCTCATTCATTAAGTGCATATAAGGAAACTTCATCCAAGCAAGTCTTAACTTTATTGGGTTTTTGGAACTCCAAGTTATATAGAATGCCACTGACATGGAGAAAAATATGAGTAGTCGTTTCAATAGAAAGCAATAAAATTTAATGGAACTTACCACAAAAGTTTATGAAATGAATTGGAATATAATCAAGCCATGAGCATAAAGAGAATATTTCTCTAGCACAAAACTACTAGCACAACAATGAAATTAAAAGAAAGGGGCCAAAGCCTTATCCCTAAGGAGTAGGAATCAGCCAAGCAAACCTACATAAGAAGGAATTTTTGGGGTCATGGTAGAAAATATTTTGAGAGAAGGTTAACAGCGACTGGGTACAGAGAAGCAAACATAACAACAATTCAACAATCGGTGCCTACAAACTGAGAACAACTAGCCAAAAAATGAGTTCCTACTCCAGAAAAGATGTTGATGCATCTAATTCTTCTCTAGAGGATAAAATATCCCCTTCATTTCTGGATTTTGGGTCTTTCTTAACTTCTCCTCTTGGGAATATTTTTCTCCCAAGAGAATCATTAGCATAAGATAGGTAGTCTAGTATCTCCATATGGCATACTTATTAGGTTAATCATACCTCCTATCATCAAAAAAGGAAAACTGGCAAGTCTATAGAAAGTTAGAAACCAATAATAACAATTAATATCAGGTCTATCAAAACAGTGAAGAAGCATTCTTCATATTTTAAGGTGAGATTGATACATATTCTGCATTCTAATTCCATATCATAATTACTTATGATAGCCAATTCTCAATTTCAAAGAAGAAAACCAGTATTGTTTATCTTTTAAGTGTTTAACACACCAAGGCCATAACGTAAATTTCCATTCATGCAAATGCAGTTTTCTTCACTTATTTTGTTCCTAAACCCAATTCCTTGTTTATTAGGGCATTCAATTATAGCAACATAAATTTAACACCCACATAAATTTAGTTACCTTCTATGTAACAGTTAATTTCATGATAAAATGCAGCAATTACAAAGAACCAGTCACTGACTTTACCTTCTGAATCAATAATCTTCTAAAAATCTGAGCACGTAAGATTGACATAACCTTCTCCCAAATAGTGGTCATGTTTATAACATAAATAAGAGTGAAAACTGGCTCCAATGTATACAGAACTCCAACCGTACCAAGCAGTCTCCACAGAGGTTCTGGTCTAGTGCCTACAAGTACTTCAAAAAATCTCCCTGGACGAATCATCAACACAGTCACTAAGAAGAGGGATTAAGGGTATTATTTTTCTTTTCTTTATTGAGTCAACAAAGAACAATTCATTGGTTATTCAGTAAGCTAACAAGCTGTAGATGACTATTTTCACAAATATTCATAAACACTCAGGCTCTTACCTGGTTACACCCCCACCATCCTTAGACAATGGACTCAATCCTACCCTTAAAAAGCCATTAACAACACATTGGGGCTTAAAACCCCACTGGGAACTCCAACTAAAACCCCTTATAAGAGAAGTTATTGTCATAATTCTCAAGATTGAAGATCCGATCGGAATTGAGAAACAACACTTGGAACAGGCTCTGCAATTGTGTCCATTTAAATTTGGAATTTGGATGTTAACTGATTTGTACACTCTTGGATTCCTCAAAACTTTGTAGTTTCCATGGAAAAGAAAATCAGAAAAAGAAATGGATAAATGCTTTAATTTTCACCTCCCATATGTTAAAACATGAATCATGAGCTTAGATTAATCTCCACGCTGTTGTTAAAGACCTGTTTCATTTGTTTGTTGGTTTTTAATTTTTCCTCTCATTTTTTACTTTATTCTTCAAAAATCTGCGCACATCAAATCCATTCTTCCTTCTAGAAACAGAAAATTTGATCAAAAGGTACAATAAGAAGATGCATAAGGTATCAAATAACTATCCTATGAATGGTATGAAGATTGGATCCAATGCGCAGATCATTTTCAGAACTCATCTTGTTTTTATCATTAATATCAAACCTTGAAACCCAAAAAATAAAAAGTTGTGCTTCATAATGCCTATGACATCCTCAGTTTTCCAGATATTTTGAAATTAAGTGCGAAGCTACCTTATTTTCAAAATAATCATATTTCCATTTCTCAATTTTCATATTTTTACGAATTAATATTTCTTTTATATCAAATTCGTCTACATGGAGAAACTCTAGTCAATGAATTGAAGGAAAATTGCTTCAATTTTACCGAAAATTGATGATTTTTTCTTTTTCAAATTATTCCCCAAACACTGAGGAAATGAAACCCCGATTAAGACCTAAAACCACCATTTGATTTTAGAGCCACCCAAAAACGGACATTAGGATATTAAAGTTTTCCTTCTTTTCCTACCCTCTCGTTTCAAAGCACCCAAAAGGAGGATTACTCGATGCCGCCTTTTCGAAAGGGTAAAAGCATTAAGAATCCTAAGCCTTTCGGACCAAAAACAGCATCAAACTAACAGAATTTAAAACTTCCTTTCCATCTCTTTTCCTCCGTTTTCTCCGCAACCAAGAACTTAGATACAATAATTTGGAACTTTACCCGAAAATAGAGGCATTGACAGAGTACAGGCGGAGCAACCAAAAAGAGAGACAGCCGAAACGGCGAGTCTCAGCTTGTGTTTCATCAGGAGACTCCACAAGAGACTCCTACTGATCGCACTCGGCGGTTCAACAGTTTCACCATGAGCATCGTTCGAAATCTCGACCTTCGGGTCAGGTTCGGTGATTACCGGATCCGAAGCAGGACCCGATACGTACGCAGAGGGGGGCTTCGCAACGACGCCGTTTGATCGGCTACGAATCAGTGGAAATGGCGGGAAAAGGTTGGAGTGGCTGCTGCGGGAGAGTTTGACGTGATAGGCGAGGGCTCTCGGCGCGTGGCCGACAGGGGGGTTGATGCGAGTGACGTGTGACCGGAGACTGAGAGGGAGTGAGAGAGTTGCAGAGTCCATGACTTGGAGTTGGAAGAGATAGTGTTGGGAATTGGGATGGACGAAGAATCGCGCATGTTTTTATAAGATGGCTTGGACAAACGTGTGTTTCAGCCCACTGATAATTTGGGATTCATTAATCGCAATTAAACATAAATTATGCAAAATAAATACATAATTAAACGCTGTTTCACATAAAATAATTGTGTTTGGGTCATGGAATTTGTGTTTCATGTATGCGTTCCAACTATGGAAATTGTGTTTCACATATATGTGAAAATTGTGTTTCATATATGAAAATGTTGATTTGATGTAATATTTATGATTTATGGATGGCAATCGGCAGGGTTTCGGACGGGTTACTCTTATCCCATTTCCGTCTCACAATAAGATATTATTTATCATACTCGTCCCAAACCCGACCTATGTTTCCATACCCGTTTAGCAAGTACATGTAAATTTCCATTCCCAACCCGCAACAATACTCCTTTTTATCTGTTTTGAATCAGAAACACCATTTTTTCACGTTACACTCAGGATTGCAAGTGCCTGGGTCTTCAATTTCTGCATCAATTAAAACCAGATTAAGGGAAATATTCAATATTCAATATTCAATTTGTTACATATGTATTCTAGATAGGATTTAACTTGACAAAAAAAATTTGAACAAAAAGGTAATGGGATCGAAAAACCCTAGTCGCCCTTCCCTTCTTTTGTCTCGTATTTTTATTTTGTAACATAATTTTTTTAGTGATTATAATTGATTTTTCGCAAAATCGTGTTCGTGCGAATAATTTTAACTTTTCGTTTTATTCTTGTAAATTTATTAACACAAAAATTTATGTTTTATTTTGTTTTTTGTGTTATCGTCGTTTTATCGATGTTTGATTTGTCGTCAACTTTGTTACGAGATGGTATAGTTAAATAAATGCTTGTTGTAGCGTTTGTCAAGTACGATATCGATTTAGGTGAGGCGAGACGTATTTGTTGTCGAATATATCGCGTCGTCGTTATATTCAGATAGCTGGAATTCTGAAATATTACAATCAATTCATTATCAATTTATGTAGAGAACTTTATATAAATTTATTATGTTAATGCCTTAATATTATTTAAATGCATTTATCGGTTTTCATTATTTGTATCTTTGATCTGTCGATACATTACTGAGTTTGAATCAATAATATTATTTTTCCTTAAAAAAAAAAAAAGTAATGGCACCTACCTAAAAATAAGAGTTTTGGACATAAATATGATATTTAAAAAAAATTTATTATTATAGGTTGAAAATCAAAAAAACATTCAAACTAATACATCAAAGTAATCTCATGAATTCTTTATCGCCAATTACTGGCGAGGCATTGAAAAAAAATTTTAAGTTAATGCTTGATTAATGATTACGGCGTTAGCACTAAAAAAATTTAAATGCATGCGCATTAATTTGGATATTAGTTTGATTTTCAAACTATTTTGATATTTTTTAAAAAAAATTTATATTAGTTTGGTACAAGACTTAGAAAACATGTTTGGAAATATGTTCTCCCAAATCCGTTTCTTGAACCTTTTTTTTCCCAAAAAGAATCCATTTTCCATTAACATAAAGTCAGATGTTCTCTGTTTCGTTTCCACATATTTTAAGATTATAGATTTCAGGGTTATTACAACCATCACGATCAAAACCCATTAACTAAAATCACCATACGTTAAAGAAAACGGACCAACTACTTATTCAGATTTCATCAGATGCACAACAATAGAAGACCTAGATATAAAATTTTGTTTCTCATGCGTCAGATGAATTAAATTAGTTTTACAAACCGCGATCAATACAACAACACGAAAAATTATTAAAAATGCCGCGTGTTGGGTGCTTTGGCACTGTGTTAGTAAGGTAGAAAATTTCAGTTTTACGTATTGACTTTTAACGAGAAAAAGCGGCGTTTAGTTACGAGGAATATGATGAAAACGAAATTTGAAAGCAGTAGAAAATGAATTAAATGCGTTTTGACTTTTTATATATGAATCGAGAAAACGGATAAAGGTACATTTTCAGTTTGTTTCGAGTTAAATTAGCTTAGCGGGATTTTGGATTAGGTTAAATTGAAAGCATGGGATTTTGAATAGTAATCTCCTGCGTTTAACCTTTGTTTCATTGTTTCATTAATTTCATTTCGAAAATGGATTCTATAATGATTTAACATTCTTTATTTTGGCCAAAAATTAGTATGAAAGCGTGTTTTAAAATGGCCAAGATTAGAAAGAAATTGAAAATTTTTCGTAATGCGAATTTTGGATAGAGTTGAAAATTTTTAGAGTAGGCTACGCAGGCGTAGTTTTAGAAAATTAGAGTTAGAAGAAAATGTGATTTATTTATCAAAAGAAAAAAGAAAAAAGAAAATGTGATTCGTAATTCCGGAGACCACAAAAAACACGTAGATGCATATCCCCCATTGCAAAGTCGTTGTCTGGCAATGTCGCTGGCGTGTTAGACGAACTTAAACGCTAGGGTAGGCGTACACGCGTAGTTTTCTTTTATAGCCGCAAGTTGAATGGAATGAGTTCGAATGTCTGGAATCCCAACTTCCAAAACGGAGTAGGATGGCTTTAGACGACTTTCAGTTTCACGAGTTTCAGCCGGAAATAATTTTTTTGAAAAAAATAAATGATTAAATTAGTTTGAAAATCAAACTAATTATTAAAATAATACGTAATATCATTGTCATTGATATCGATAATTAAAAATATAAAATTTTGAATGTTATTGTCAAACTACGGCCCGACAGTTTGAAACTGCAAGGGTTGTGGCCAGGACCGTCGTCGGTCCGTTGGAAAAGCAGGGAGGCAGAAGCGGGAAGCTAGTGGTCGAACACAGCAAGGCTACGCAAAAAATCGGGGTAAAACCGTGTGCGTCGAGCAGATAACATGGGCCGGTGTCAGTTCACGCGAGTGCTGGCTTTTTTGTCATAACGATGCGTCTGTGGCACCTTTACGAAAAAGCCCTGCTTGATTTTTAGCTTTTATTTTATTATATATTTTTTAATATTATTAATCAGAATAATCAGGTTATCTTTGCAGAGACTTTGATATTGTTGGCGGCGAGGTAATTTTAAATTTGTGTGTTATTTTATTTTGTTATATGTATTTATTTATTTTAAGTTAAATGAGTTTTTTTTTTTTTAAATTTTATATGTGGCGAGGTTGAGGAGTTGATATATTCGAATTAGTGATATTGATGGATATTGAGTAATTCGCGTAATCTTCGAGATAGAGATGAAGTCACAATATAAATGTAAAGCTTTGTATGCAATTTTATTATTATATGAAGTATGATTTTGATTATATATTAGTTTATCTGCTAATGTGTTGGATGTATCTTTAATTTGTTAGTCGATGAAAGGTAAGTTTTATATATAAGAAAAATTATTTTTTTATTTTATATAGGCCAAGATCTATCTCGGTTGTTTGATTCGGCCGGTTGAGCCTCTGGCCTTTGACCCTCTCCCACTCACGGGTCAATACCACGATAAGTGCGAAAACGCTGCTTAAAGCTATCGAAGTCGTTGTAGAATAATGGTAATTGGGTTTATTAAATATGGAGCCGGCGACAATGGGGAACGATGATGCTTTTATTCGGAGGCCCAGGAATTTGGGCGTGTAGGGGGCGTTGAAATTTGGACACGGATTCTTGGTACAGGTGTAGGCGCGGATCGTGCGGGATGAAGTAGGATTCTATTTCGCGTCTTTAGTCAGCGGAGCTTTGGAGGTGGTGTAGACCCAAAATTTTGTCCTCTTGACATATTCTTTTAAAATTGAGCATTGACAACTTGGTTGAAGCTCTTAGGTGGACCATTGTTTACTCACATAGTTTGCATGGGTGACATGACTTGCATGGCTCGTTTAATGCATGACTTTGTTGTTATTTTTGTTTACTTTATTATGTTACTTATTTGATTTATCTATTCATTTTTTATTATTATTTTGATCATTTTTTTTTTTTAAAAAGTAGTTTTTACTCATTCATTTTAATTTAATTTTTTTTAAAGGAAACTTGCTTTCATCTATTTTTATAAAAATTTTCTTATTTATTTAATTTAATTTAATGTTTCGAAAAATGATTTTTAGTTATTTAGGTTAATATTTTTTTTTTTTAAGAAGATGTTTGTTTCATTTAATTTATTTTAATATTTAAAAAAAATGCTTTTATTTTGATAGTTTGACAATTTCAAAAGGTTTTATTTTATTTTATTTTGTAAAGTTTATTTACGTAAGGTAATATACTTAAAATGGTTTTTTTTTATTATTATTGTTTTACATTATTTTGAAATTGATTTCGTGCGTAAATAACAAAGAGTACATGGAAAAAAGGAAAATAGATATAAGGATTAATGGGTTTTAGGAGAATGAAAAAGGGGGTTCCCAAAATAGAGATTTTGGTTTTCTCTATGCATGGAAACCATTAGTGTGGCCTTCTCCTGTTTTACAGTGTATTTCTGCTCTCTGCACTTTGTCTCTTCTCTGTCCTCTTTGATGTCTTGATAGTGGGGAGGAGGGGGAAGTTTAATAGGAGCACAAAGATTTTTAAAGAAGAAGGAAGGTTTTCTGGGAAAAGGATTTTCTTGGGAATGAGGTTTTCAAAATGAGGGAGGTTTTGACGAATAAAAAGGGGAGAGTAAAAAAAAAAAGGACAAAGAATAAAGAAAAAAAAAAAAAAAGATTGGGTAGAACAAGGGAAGTTTTTCATGGTGGGAGATTAGGTTGTTCAGAAAACATTTTAGTTTCTTTAAAATTTGTTAGGGTGGAAAGAAGGTATTTTGAGGCAGATTGGTGACAGTCAGGGAAGCACACAATTTCCTCCAATTAAGCGATTTAACTGTGGTCTTTATGTTGTATTCTTTATTTATCTATTTATTTTATAAAAAAATAATTTCTGGATGTTTTGGGTTCTTGATGTTTAGTTGTTTTATAAAAAAATAATTTCTGGATGTTTTAGATTCTTGATGTTTAGTTGATTTAGAGCAAAATAATTTTTGGATGTTTTAGATTCTTGATGTTTAGTTGTTTTATAAAAAAATAATTTATGTATGTTTTGGATTCTTGATGTTTAGTTGTTTTAGAGCAAAATAATTTCTGGATGTTTTTGGTTCTTGATGTTTAGTTGTTTTATAAAAAAATAATTTTTGGATGTTTTGGATTCTTGATGTCTAGTTGTTTTAGAGCAAAATAATTTATGGTATGTTTTAGGTTCTTGGTGTTTAGTTGTTTTAGTAAAAAAATAACTTTTGAATGATTAAGACTATATTAATGTTTAGTTGTTTTAGAAAAAAATAATTTCTGGTATGTTTTGGGTTCTTGATGTTTAGTTGTTTAGTTATAAAAAAATAATTTTTGGATGTTTTAGGTTATTGATGTTTAGTTGTTTTATAAAAAAGTAATTTCTGGATGTTTTTGGTTCTTGATTTTTAGTTGTTTTAGAGCAAAATAATTTCTGGATGTTTTAGATTCTTGATGTTTAGTTGTTTTAGAGGCAAAAATAATTTTACGGATGTTTGGGTTCTTGATGTTTAGTTGTTTTATAAAAAAATAATTTCTGGATGTTTTGGATTCTTGATGTTTAGTTGTTTTAGAGCAAAATAATTTCTGGTATGTTTTAGGTTCTTGGTGTTTAGTTGTTTTAGTAAAAAAAAACTTTTGAATGATTAAGACTATATTAATGTTTAGTTGTTTTAGAAAAAAATAATTTCTGGTATGTTTTGGGTTCTTGATGTTTAGTTGTTTAGTTATAAAAAAATAATTTCTGGATGCTTTAGGTTCTTGATGTTTAGTTATAAAAAAGTAATTTCTGGATGTTTTGGGTTCTTGATTTTTAGTTGTTTTATAAAAAAATAAATTCTGGTATGTTTTGGGTTCTTGATGTTTAGTTGTTTTATAAAAAAAGTAATTTCTGGTATGTTTTGGGTTCTTGATGTTTAGTTGTTTAGTTATAAAAAAATAATTTCTGGATGTTTTAGGTTCTTGGTGTTTAGTTGTTTTAGAGCAAAATAATTTTACGGATGTTTGGGTTTTGATGTTTGGATTGTTTTATAAAAAAATAATTTCTGGATGTTTTGGATTCTTGATGTTTAGTTGTTTTATAAAAAATAATTTATGGTATGTTTTAGGTTCTTGGTGTTTAGTTGTTTTAGTAAAAAAAATAATTATTTGAATGATTAGGACTATATTAATGTTTAGAGTTTTCGTAAAAATAATTTCTTGTTTTTTGAGTTATATGGATGTTTTGAAGTTTTAGTAAAATGATTTCTTATTTATTTTTTTTTAGGTTATATGGATGTTTAAAGTTCTAGTAAACGATTTCCGAATGTTTTGGGTAATATTGATGTTTTAGAGTTTTAGTGAAAAATAATTTATGGTTGCTTTTGGAGTACTATTAATCATGGAAATTTGGTTAAAACCAGCACACGAATGCTCTTCGATTATGTTGATGATTAAGATCTTAGTTTGGTAAATTTGATAAATTATATTTAGTTTGCTTTGAAAAATTATGGGTAGAAAGGATTGGATTCATTGTTTATCAAATTAAAAAGTTAGTGTTTTAAAATTTAGTCTTGGTGGCTGGTTAAATTGAAAAATCTTGTTACATAAGTTAACTAGTTTCAGTTTAATAGTTAGATTGAAAAAGTTTGTTTTTTAAGGATTGTTCGTTCATTCGTTAAAATTTAGTTGATTATCTTAACTTCTTTGGTATAATTTGGTGTTGGTTTGAATAGTTTGTTGAGTGCTTTGGGCGGTCAACTAACTTTGCAACACATGGCAAGGGACCACACGTCTGTGTGGGTGAGTGCTGTTGTTGAATTAAGTAATAAGTCTGAATCACAGCCCAAGACTATGTGATTCATGTCATCTATGTAGCCTAGTGGGTTGTATGATCTATGACCCATATGCTCCCACATACCCAATTCACGCTAGTAGAGGCCAGGAGTTCGAGGCGCAAGGGTCTTCTCCTCGTTTGCGGTACGCTGATCGATGTCCGATCCGGGACCCGAATTCTAGTTTTCGCGGGGGCAGCTTTTCCATCTTTGGAGTCATTGGGGTTTTGTTAACTGCTTAGTTTTCCGGCTTTTTATAAAATAACAACAAAAGTAAAGTAGAGCTCCAAAGAAAAGCGTCACTCCTCGAGGACGGATTTTCTAAAATTCGAAAAATCAACCCACATTTTCCTTTCAAATAAAGCGAGTCGTGGGCGTGTGGATCGGGTAGGGTCCTAAATTAGACTTCCGGTAGGGATTCTAACACAGAATCTCTGGTTTCATTAGAGGATCAAACTTGAACGAAGATAGAATTACATTGGAGCACATGGTTCTCTGATCAGGAGGCTCTTGGGTTACGCAGATAATTGATGATCATACACTTGATTGATATTTGGCTTGCATTTGTGATTTGTTGATGCTTGTGTGTTCACCTGTCGAATTATAGCATGCTTTCTCATTATTGATCGGTATCTAGATATAACATTTGGGATTAGGCTTAGAGGATCAAAATGTGTGTAGATTTTGTGATAGGCTTGCTCTTTGTGCATGATTTTTTGTTGCATATTTGCTTTCGGCTTCCCCCTGCATGGCCCCTTCTTGGATTTGTGTTTGTGGGGCAGTTGTATCCCCTTGTTTCCGAATCACTAGTCTTGGTCGATTATTCCTCATTGATTGCTTGAGTTGCTTGGGAGTCATTCCCAATTGTTTGCCTTCGACCAAGCTAGGGGTTTGGAATAGGGTTTAGCATAAGGGCAATATCGATGTATGGGAGCACTATGGAGATGACGGATGTCCGAGCAATGAAGACCTATATAGCCCTGAGCTAGATTTCATGGATATTTGCGTGGCCAGTGTGTCACTTTGATTGTTGATTAGGATCTCAGGTTGTGTATCCTTGTGGGTACGGTCATATAGCCTTTTAGGACTTGCCTCTTCTCTTTGTTAACCCGAGCCATCTTACCCCTAAAATTATTACCATGTCGAGAATCTCGCTCCTGCATGTGTTGAGCCATTTATCAAATTAGATGTTAACATCACATGTCAGCTCATTCCCTAAGAGGATTTCATTGTGGGATTGCATACTGGATTGATTTCCGGATTGATAGTCACGGGGACTGACATGCCCTCTTTACTTCTTCTAGGATTATTGATTAAGAAGGCGACACGGGTTCAGGAGGCTTGGATTCGGATCGGGTGGAGCTGGTAGAGATTGAGGATCCACACGGTCGGTCGACGGACATCAAATCATAGAGATATGGACTTCCCGTGCGCTGCGTCGACCGGCTAGAGTAGAGATTGCGATACCATGGCATCTCTCGGGATCTTTATATTGGGAGCCAGGGCGGAGTTGATGGGCATCAGGCCCAATCATTGCCAATTTCGGGGAGCACCCCGCTTGACTCTACCCCACCTCCACCCTGACCATCACACAGACCAGTACGCCCGGGACTATACGAGTTCCACCTCCACCACCCCGCGTGCTCCCGGACCCACGCCCGCCGGAATTATGTGATTCGGCCTCCACCACCCTTTGGTTAATCGGCCCGCGGTGGAGCTTTTGTTCTACATGGCAAGGCCGGGACCATGCCACGTGTTGTGACCCCCGCTGATTATTGATGACACCCGAGCCCGTATCGATAGGATTGAAGCGGAGGATCAGTCACGCATGTTTTCGATGGAGTTATAGGTTGGGACGGATATGATGACCTTCGATGTGACTTTGCCGGAGTTGAGTTCGCATGCGGACATTGAGAGGCTATCTTGGGATAGGGTGCCCTCGTATTCACTTGCGATTATCTGAGCGTTGTTTTATGCGCGGGCGCGCCAGATTGGATGAGTCACAGATGATTATGCTATTCCCTCTGTCACTGAGTGGTGCTGCTCAGCGTTGGTTTGCCTCATTAGACCCTTCGGCGTAGGACATGGGGCGATTTGGGACAGAGTTTATCGGGCGGTGTTCTTTTAATACTGTAGTGGACGTATCCCGGAGAGAGTTGGAGGCCCTCGGGCGAGGCCGGATGGTCGGTTACTTCATTTATCTCCGATGGAGAAGATAGCCTGAATTATAGATAGACCCTCGAGAGCGCGATCGGATGCGGCGCGTTATCTCGCAGATCTTGACCTCGCTTTGCTAGGCATCTCATGGGCTTCCGCAGAGCCGGGCTTTGGATCATTGGTTCGGGCCCTCTATGGCATTAAGGGGCATATCCTAGAGAGATTATCGGCGAGACTCTTCCCGCTGGACTACAGGGGAAGAAGCCGGTCGAGACCGGACCATCGAATGTTGGTGCCATTGGCATGACCAGGGACATAGGGTCCCCCGCGTCACCCTCCGTTTCGAAGAGCGGTTTTCAGACCTCCTACCATATGATAGGGGCGGGATCGGTCTGGAGACCCATTTCACTCATTTTCGGTAGGTTAGACTTGCTTTTCTACATTCGCCACCCTGACGGTATATGCTACCACGGGCGCCTCGAGGCCACTTATGCAGTACCATCGTGATTATAAGAACCACCAGCCTCCACTTTGAGGCCGGCTGGGAGTTCCACGACTCGGGATGCCAGGCCGAGGCATTTCAAGATTGGTTGAAGGGGGTTTGATTATTCCACTACCTCCCGGACCACCACTACGGCCTACCACGGATTGAGGCGGGATCTTCCCACTTGTGCTTATCATCAAAAATGGTCCTTAATCTGATTTCAATTGTCTTCTGCCCCGAAGCACGCTAGCCGGGGCTTGATTGATCAAGGTTTGGTTTATTTAGGACGTCCTGTCGTGACTACAGACCCGCTACCCACTCATGACACTAGAGCTGTACCTCCACCCTCGGGGGGTGTACATTTGATTTAGTATTTAGGAGATGAGATATTCCTGATGGGATGGGATGGAGGCTCCTCGGCTTGATCGGTTTATATGCAAACTCGGATTTAATGTATGCACCCGGGAGTCGAGTAGGTCTCAGGCCATTTAGATTGATTCGGATGATGTTCCTAGACGAGACTGACAATATCGGCCGTATACTTACAACATGTTCCTCCAGCGACACCTTTCGATACATTCCGGGCGTATGGGCCAGTACATAGAGATGTTCATATTGTTACGAGGAGTGGGAGGGTAGCTCATCCCCCACCTGTTGATAGACCTTTTGCTGACATTGATGCTAGAGATGAGATTCAAAGGGAAGATGATGAAATTTTAAGCCAGCTGCGCACCACTCAGGCCCGCATTTCCATTTGGAGCTTATTAGCCTCATCCAGAACACATAGAGATGCGTTGATCAGGGCTCTTAGTCAGATTGAAGTTGACACTACTACCACCCAGAGGCGATCCACTTTCTAGCGGCCCGGATAGGGCTACATAAATTTACATTTCGAGTAATGATTTACCACGAGTTAAGCCATGTTAGTCCCTTATTCATTGATGTTGCTTGTTCGGTCGAGAAGGTGCCATCGATCTTGGCTGGACAACGGCTCCGCCTAGCGTTTGTCCAGTTGCGCCATTGCTTTGGGATTTTCACCATCGATTTTGGGCCCGTCCACGGTCGTCAAGCTTATGATGGGACTGGAAGGGGCGAGTTTTGGTACACTCAGCACATGTCATGATTGGTCCGGTCATATACTCCATACTCTTTCAGGTTTTGAGGATCCAATCATCCTTTAACCTACTTCTTGGTCGCCCTTGGATTCATGAGGCGGGTGCTATACCATCTTCCCTTCATCAGAAGGTGAAGTTCATACATGAGGGGCGCATTATCACGATATAGTCTGATAGAGATGTTATTACTTCCTCGAGCCAGTGCTACAGATCAACCATAGTGAGGATGACCTACGTTTGTCGGGTTTACATTCGACCAAGTTCGGGTTGTTAGCACAGAGAGAGGATGACGCGAGGAACGTTTACTGGCTTCATGTCATTCGTCGGTCTGATGGCACTTTGGTGCCAGCATGATGAGGCATGTCTTATATGCAGTTTGGGATTAGTCGCCGCTAGCAAGGGCAGCGCGAGTTTACTATTCACGGGCCAGATGGCATATCTTATGGGTTGGGTTACATCCCGACCCGGATGATGCAGCGACACATAGCGCGAATCGTAGAAGAGTGAGAGCTTCGCATGTTTGGCATTCCATTCGATTATCGCCGCCCTTACACTTTTCGGTTGGATGGCCGGGATTCGGGGCATTCAACATGCTCTAGGGCGAGATTTGTTTGAATTACGAGACCACGAAGCCGCGAGGCGTGACGATTTGCACCACCATCGCGGATAGAGCGGTGTGTTTTCCATGTGTTTCACGAGAGATCACGACTATGATCTACCTATGGATTTGGGGGATGAAATTGATGGAGTGACTCTTCTTGGTACCTACATGGGCCAGAGATGGACATGATCGGCCTTTGTAGTTTCGTAAATCTGACCCAGCGTGGGCCAGATTCTACTTTTGACATGTTTGGAGTTTCTATGATTGATTCGATCTTTTTGTGACACTTTATGGCGCTTGCATTGGCGCCCAATGGACATGAGCGACTAAACGCGGCCGCTACGATACGGATGTTTCCCCACGGGCCCGATTCGCACGATGTGTTTGGAATTTCTATGCTTGAGTTTGATGATAGGCTTGTTGCGCTCGCGATATTACTCATGATCTTTGTTTTACGTTGAGGAGATTCCGACTCTGTGGACCCACCTCTTTCTTTTGACACTATGTCCGGGTTTGTCCCCGCTTTGATGACGATACGATGGTAATAATGACGCCCAGTATTTTCGGTATTAAACGTATCCGCGGCATTTTCCTTTGATTGCACCACCAGCTCCCGCAGCACATGTACACGATATTAATGATATGGGAGACACAGATGACCCACTAGGTGGTCAGTCGAGTCTATTATGATCTGGAAGGGCGGGAAAGTTACACTCATTTACGATGCTTACGAGTGGATAGATTTTAGTGTACGGATGGAGGCTAGGAGAGTTAGGATTGACTCTTCCTATCTCTGGGATGAGAGGAATAAATTGATTGACATGCTCGGGTCATGCTTGGATGTAATTTTGCGTAGTCGTATGAGGACATGCAGTGCCTTGACCCCACTACAGCTCAGCATCACCCGCTCTCACCGCCCATTCCGCCACATGCCAGGCCGCAAGGCAATCGAGGAAGGCTACACCCTCGATGGAGTCTACAGGTTAAGGAAGAAATTCAGAAGCAACTTCGTGTTGGTTTCTTGTCAGTGGTTGAGTATCCTGAGTGGTTGGCTAATGTCGTCCCTGTTCCTAAAAAGGATGGCACGGTTAGAGTTTGTGTTGACTGATTTGAATAAGGCCACCCTAAGGATGATTTTCCCCTCCCACACATCGATATGTTAGTTGATAGTACTGCAGGGCACCCTATGTTGTCCTTCATGGATGGGTTTTCTTGGTATAATCAGATTTTGATGGCTCCAGAGGATATGGTGTGACGCCCCAAATCCCGGGGGTCCGTTGACTACCCGTCAACCTCGCGAGGACCATACATCCTCGTGATCACGAGACGATACCCGAGCAAAAATACCCCTCGGGGCTCACGAACCAATACCAAAATAAATATGGCAACTATATTCTCAGTTTCATGTTTATTCTACAAAAAGCTTTGTATACATATTTACAAAATATTCATTTAAAGCCACATCCTCTACTTTCTTCTCAAAAGGTACCCCATCGAATGCCTCCCGGATAGTCCCCAGACTAAAGGGGGGTCCTACGACTCGGTGAGCAAAGCCCAAGAGAAAGCCTTTCCTGGGCCAAGGGTTACTCCCCACCTAAAATGCATATGCAATGGCATATATAAACAATCAATCACATTCCATACAATTATTTTCTATGTGAAATGTCTACACCATGCATGAGATGCGACCCCTCATGCTCACCACCTGAGTCCCAACCGACTCCCTCACACCTGGAATGCCAAATGTGAAATAAAACTAGTCACACACCCTGACTAAACCATTGGAAAACCCTTCAATTTATTTATCAAAAACTGATTTTGATCTTTTCCTTTATTTTGTGGGCCACGGATTTCCGGGTTCACACCGTAGGACGCCGCACGCCTTTTTCAACATTTTCACGAACTTACATCGTCGGGATTCATGTCTAACCGTGAATAACATGTGGGACTTTCACTCTTGGGATCTACCCCCAACTTGCTCCGCCCAAACATGTAATTTATCATTTTGATCATTTACACACTCGTGAATCTCTACCTCTCGACTTGGTCCCATTTTTCCCGAAGTTCACGACTCCACTCACCAACACCGATGAATAACCTTACCTCGCACTCCACACCCGACCCGACGCGATGTGACCCGTGCATATGAAATGCATGATGCCAATACATTTTCCTCATGTTACATGCATGAATGTTAATTACATGAAACATTTACAAACCATGGAAAATTATAATTTATACATATAATCTACTCTCCATGCAAAACATATTAATACATCAAAAAGCATGCATCAATATAACATTTCCACACTTAACATGTTATTCAAGCAAGCAATAACACACAATTAGGTCACAAACTTGGGACCACTCAACAGGGTACCTCACGGCCCCTTAGCAAACATGAACCATTTTGGTTCCAATCCTTATCATCACATCAAACAACTATGATACCTAGAAACTTTCAGTTTCTAATTAAAACCCTAACTTATTAATAACCCATGCAACCGGTCATGAATCCATACCCATTAATTTCAAAGCTTGGAACTAATATACATGGCCTCTCATGGCCTCCCATAAGCAACCCTTACCATTATAAAGCCTTTAGGCTAAAAGTAAACCAAGTAGGAAAATATCCTACTTCGAAGTTGAAGAAACTCCCAAAACCGGAGTCCACGTTGTCCTCTCCGTAGAACACTCCTCTTGTCTCGAAGGAACTGGACGGTTGGATCGCTCTACAAATCTAGAGAGAAGGAAGATTTTCTCTCTAAAAATTGAAGAACAAAGCCTTCGCATCCCATTTCTTTTCTTCCTCTCCACTTTTCCTTCCTTTTTGCTTGCTTTTGCTTTTCTTTTCTTTTTTCTTTCTCTTCACATTTTCCTTTCATTTTCTCCTCATTTCTCTCCATTTTCTTTCTCCTTGCACTTTCTCCTCCTTTTTGAATCATTATACGTATGAGACAAACATGAGGAAATTTCCTCCTCTCCTTCCTCAAACCAATTGTGTGGCCTTCCTTTTTCCATCATTTTCCTTTATTTCTTAATGCCCCTTTATGACATCATGTACCACATGGCATCATATGGGCCATGGAATCCCTTCTCCCACATGGCTTAATTGTGAGCCACTACTTTTGATGCCAAGTGTCACACACTTGTGGTGCCAAGTGGCATCCCCTTATCTTGCCATGTGTCATCCGACACCCCACTCAAAAACGCGGAAATCCCGACCACCTCGGAATCCAAACGAAATTCGACGGGAAGCAATTTCACGACGAGTCTTCAACTGAGAAGTCCGTTCATTATCCGGGAGATCTAGAAAATCTCGATTTTCAATCGAAATTTCGTATTTTACCCTTTATCCAAAATCTTGATTTTCGGGTCTCACATATGGAGAAGACTTTTCATCACCGAACGGGTACTTATCAAGTATCTAAGTTATGCCATTTGGGTTGAAAATGCAGCCACCTATCGAGCCGCTACTACTCTATTCCATGATATGATGCGTAAAGATGTTGAGGTACGTGGATGACATGATGTTGAAATCCCAAGGCGTGTAAATCACTTCAGTTGAAATTTTGGCGCAGATTCTTCTTTGAGAGACTGCATACCCGATTGAGATTGAATCCCAAGAAGTGCACCTTGGGTAACTTCGAAATTGCTTGGTCACATTGTTAGTGAGCGCAGATAGAGGTTTTGATCCGTAAAAGACCAAGGCCATACTTCGATACATGCCAAATCTCGAGGACTCCAGAAAGAGATCGCATTTTTTTAGCGCATTACAATACATCAATGCTTATCATGGACTAATGCATATATGCGAAGCCTATCTTTCGTCTTCTGAGGAAGAACTAGCCTACGGTTTGGAATGATGATTGTCAGCGTGCTTTTGAGAAGATTAAGGAGTGTTTACTTTCTCCCCTAGTTTTAGTGCCTCCCACATCGGGGCGGCCCCTGCTTCTATATATTTGTCGGCCGATATAGCTGGGATTCATGTTAGCTCACCGATGTGATTCAGAAAGGAGCGAGCCATTTATTATCTAAGTAAGAGGATGCTGGAATACGTAGTGCAAATACCTATGATTGAAGCCATACTGCCAATTGGGCCACCAAGACTTAGGCACTGCGTGACTGCAGTATTCCATACTTTTGGTCTCAATGACGATCCGCTGAGGTATCCGTTTGATAGGCCTGCTCTAACCGGTAGACTCACGAGATGGTTGGTTATGTCGACAGTAGTTTGATATTCAGTGATGTGACACAAAATCAATAAAGGGAAGTATCATTGCATCATTTGGCTTCTTTGCCAGATCCGAAGGATAGATCTATTGACGATGATTTCCGATGAGCAATTTGTTTCAATGACCAGTGATTATAGGATGGCGCTTTGTACTGATGGTGCCGCTTAATCGCCTGTGGTTTGGTATTGGTATCTTATTGATATCACCACAGGTGATCACATTCCTTATCGGGTCATTGATTAGTATTTTATGATCATCACCGGTTAACGAATAACATTGTTGAGTATGAGGCTTGTGGCCATTTGGCCTAGAGACTGTGACCGGATCTTGGTATTAGACAAGCTTGAGATCCATAGGATTCCACTTGGTTATACAAAGAACCCAAGGTATCCTCGAGGACTCGAGACGAGAAGTCAAGCCCTACCACGCTACTTAGACCTACCGGCTGCCATTTGATGAGTTAAGATATATACATCTCGCTCTAGGGCAGAATCGCTTGTCGGCGTTAGCCACCTTAGCTTCGTGCGGGTTGAGATTCCCGCGGAGGATCAGGGCGTACTGATGATCGAGACCAGGTTCGCACCCACTTCATCGGGGCTGTTTGATCGGGAGATATTGAGAATCGTGGATGAGCTACCATGGTATCACATGATAGTTTATCGCTTCTATCATGTGGCGTTTACCCCCTAAAACACCCACACCTAAGGATAGGAGAGCATCGAGACAATCGTCGCCAGATTTGTTACTCATGATGCCCTTTTATAGAGATCACCCGATGGCTTGTTATTATTATGTCTAGACCGCGCCTCTGCAAATCGAGTAATGCGAGAGGTTCATGCTGGAGTCTGTGGCCCACATGGGGGCCACATGCTAGCACGTAAGATCATGAGGACTGGGCTACTTTGCCGACTATGAGACAAGATTGCTAAGCGCTTAGGCGTAGATGTCCCGAAAGTGTCAAAATGCACTGAGACTTGATACACGTGCCACCTTCTCTCAGTTGCATGCACTTACATCCTCTGGCCTTTTCGCGCATGGGGTATTGATATTGGGAAGATCTCACCCAAGTCTTCCAAGCGGCATGAGTACATCCTAAAGGGCGCTGATTATTTCACTCAAGGGTGGCTACTTCTTACGTTGATCGATAGCCGCCGAGCGGCTGGGCAATCTATCATATCGCACATTATCTATCGATATGGGGTCCCCGCGAGTTGATCTCGAGTAGAGGAGCCGCATTTCGCAGGCGAAGTGGATACACCGGGTCCAAGAGTATGGTATTCAAGATCATCGATCATCCGTGATACAAAGCACAGACCAACGGGCAATGAGGCCGCCAATAAGAATATCAAGAGGATTTGAGAAAGATGGTTGAGACTCCAGGATTGGTCGTAGAAGCCCCTTTATGCTATGGGCTTATCGCATCTTTTCACACTTCAATCGGGGGCTACACCTACTTTTCGGGTATATGGCATGGAGGCAAAGGTCGCCCGTTGAAATTGAGATGGGATCCTCGAGAGTAGCATTAGAGCACGATATCTCGAGACCGAGTGGGCTCAATCCAGCTATGATCACCTCACCTTTTGATGAGAGGAGATTAAGGGCACAGATCATATTCAAAGCTTAATGAGGAAAATAACCCATTTGGGTGGTCAATTTTCCGTAGTTTCAAAAGGCGACCTAGTCTCGAAGGTCCTCAGGGGATTGACCAACGACCCTAGAGGTAAGTTTAGACCGAATTGGAGTAGGCCTTATGTCATCCGAGATATGACTTAAGAAGGAGCACTGTCGACAGATTGACTCAAATCGCTCACTGGGAGCTAGTCAATGCGGATCACGAAGGTTTTATGCGCTGGTATCATGGTCAAAGCCGATATACAAAGACTTTGAGTAGCCATATTCTTATTACACACCCATACATTGATATATCCTATTGCTAGCCCTTTGAGCCTCACGCTGCTTATTATACTCTATTCTTTTCATTCAAATTCTTGCATACTTTTTCTCGACTGGTCAGCCCGCCCCGTGCGCTTTTCATTTATTATTTGATCCGTGAGCATTATGAAAGCATTGTGTCATTCTTTGTTTGTTCTTTCTCGCATCATCGCATGTTTCTTTTTTCTTCTCCATTTTGCATCTTCTCACACCGTCGCCTTTGAGTCTAGCTTTTCAATCATCTCTATTCATTTCTACTTTATCTCCTTTTGTATGATGATGACGTGCTCTCATCCCGAGCTACCAACAAAGTTTGTCACACCCTTCGCTCCGCCTTATAGGTTTTGGATCCGGGACTTAGGGTCGAGAGAGGACCATTCGATCGAGGTTTGAGGTTCTTTGGTTGGATTGCATAGTATGGCATTCACCTACTTGGTGTTTCGACGCAAAACAAAAAAAAAAAAAAAAAAACAAACAAAACAAAAACAAAAAACAAAAAAAAAAACAAAACAAAAACAAAACAAAACAAAAACAAAAAACAAAACAAATAAAAAATAAAAAAATAGTGTGTTTGTTTGATATTCGTTATTCATTTAGGTTTGAGAGATTTATTATTCCTCTGAGGGTTGAGTGAAAGCATTGTACGATCTTTCCATGGATCCGTAACACATTGGGTATGAGGTTCGCTGCTAAAGACTAGTTCCCTGGATCATTACCTGCATCACCACTCCCATCTTATAGTGACTTGCTTTGACTTTACGTTCCTGGGATGAGTAGTTCGTCGTTGTCACATATTACCACATTTGTATCCTAGCTTGTTTATTTTTATTTTTTATTTATTTATTTATTTATTTATTGCTTGCTTTATCCATTCATCATTTTTCTTATCCCTTTCAGTCTTCTTCTACTCTATCGATCATCCGCCGCCTCGCTTCTTAGCAATGTGTCCTTTGGTGCATCTTACTTATGCTTGACATTGTTCATTCGGATGTTGGTTGAGTCACCTTGCTCTACATGATCCTTTGATATTTGACACTGCGCGCATAGGTTTGGGCAAGATTTATTGGGTATCGGCCTTCGTTTCCCATCATGTCATTCACCTTTCACCCGCCTACATTACGGTCCGAGTCGTAAGACCACCCTGAGACCATGAGATCTCGGTGGTTTGCTTCAAGCATTTTATAATGGATAAAGTTCTATCTACCGGGATTGAGTACGGGATGTCGATACAAAGTCTCTCGTTTCGGGGAGTATCGAGGTCACATATTGCTTCTCCATTCAGTTTGCTTGCCTCAAATTCATGATTAGATACAGATGATACAGAGAATTGAGGCCATTATTGATGCTTTGACACATTCACACTGGGGCATACCCCCATCCTTTCATGTTGGCATTGGCTCGTACGCATGCACACTGGCGCATACCCCATATGTTGTCTTGTTCGCCACTCACGATTGGTCTTCGTAAATTTATTTCGCAGTTTTTTCATCGAGGCACTTGCATATCGATGTGCACATCGGGCATACCCTATATCGGTTTTGTGGACGTTGATATCAGAATAAAATGGATGATTTTTTTCACGACGAATGATTGCGATGTTTTCAAATTTCTCGACTTGACCGCATGTGCGCTATGGATTTCGACATGGCATCGATATTCCCAGATCAAGTATAACCCTTTTCTTTCACATGTGTCACATTTAGAGATCAGTCTCTGGCGTGAGGCATACCTCCTTCTTTCCATCTTGTTAGTGGTGTTTGTGTTTTTCTCGCTTGTCATTTTATTAGCACTTTCTTACGTCACACTAGGGCATACCCTTTTTGTCATCAAGGTCAGTATCTCAACGGTTACATCCTAAGTCTCCCATTATGCCTAGTTCTCGCTTTTAGGGTCATCCCCATTCAGCCTAGTTCGTCTGTGAGCCCACATCCCTATCCCTTTAATCTCGTGGTTCTCCCGCACTCCGCCTGGATTCTACCCCCCTTCCTCCGATCCCTCCCTGCAGACTCGCCGATCCTCTCCGTACCCGCCCGTATTCCTACCTTCTCCCAGACTCACCCTGATTTTACCTTCCTCCGACACTCGCCTGGATCCCACCTTTCCCACTCTCCCCGGATCCTACCTTCCCAGACTCACCCGATCCCCATTTCTGCACTCGCCGTGATTCTACCTTTCCAGACTAACTGGATTTTACCTTCTCCAATACCGCCGGATCTTCCATTCCCAGACTCACCCCATTCTACCTTTTCCGGTACTCACCCGGATTTTACCTTCTCCAATACTCGCTTGGATCCTACCTTTTCTGGAACTCGCCCAGATTTTTCCCTTCTTGGTACTCGCCCGGATTCCCCATTTTCGGTACTCACCCGGATCCTACCTTTCTATGATCAATCCTGATTTTAATTCTTCCGATACTGGCCGGATCCCACCTTTCCCAGACCACCGGATTTTCCTTTCTGTGACTCACTCAGATTTTACCTTCCGGTACTCATCGATCCCACATTTTCTGTGACTCACCCAGATTCCCCCATTTCAGACTCGCCCGATCCTACCTTTTGAACTCGCCTAAATTTTTCCCTCTCGGGTACTCGCCGATTCCCATTTTCTAGATCATCGATCCCACCTTTTCCCAGACTCACCCGGATTTTACCTCTCCGATACTACCGGATCCCACCTTTCCCAGAATCACCTGGATTCCTTCCTGCACTCACCCGGATTTTACCTTCCTATGACTGGTCCGATCCCACATTTCCTGCACTCCGATCCTACCTTTCCAAAGAGAATCACCGGATTTTCTTCCCGGTACTCACACCCGGATTTTACCTTCCCGGTATCTCGCCCTGACACCCTCTCTTTGGTACTCGTCCGATTCCAATCTTTCTAAGACTCATCGGGATTCTACTTTTCCCAGACTAACTGATGCAACCTTTCTGGCAGGCTTCTTCCTGACCTTCTCTATAGTTTGCCTCGGGATTTCCTCATCTTCTCCTCGCACGCCCGGATTTCATTATCTTTCTCCGGATTATGCCCCATCACTCATCTTCCGGCATCATGCCTAGTTTTCATTAAGTCCTTCAATCGGAGTGACTCTGTTCCATTAGTCTTCGGTACTAAGTAAGGGGACAAAATTGTTGGTCATCTTGTTTCTTCACTAGAGTTCATTTCACTCATTCACCGCTCGTACTACGTACTTGCGAACTAATCATTCATTCACTCTAAGAGAGGCATATTTGTAGACCCAAAATTTTGTCCTCTTGACATATTCTTTTAAAATTGAGCATTGACCACTTGGTTGAAGCTCTTAGGTGGCCCATTGTTTACTCACATAGTTTGTATGGGGTGACATATTTGCATGGCTCGTTTACGCATGACTTTTTATTTATTTATTTGTTTTTACTTTTATTATGTTACTTATTTGATTTATCTATTCATTTTTTTTATTATTATTTTGATCATTTTTTTTTAAAAAAAGAGTAGTTTTTACTCTTTTATTTTAATTTAATTTTTTTTTTTAAAAGGAAACTTTTACTTTTTTCATCTATTTTTTTTAAAAATTTTCTTATTTATTTAATTTAATTTAATGTTTCCGAAAAATGATTTTTAGTTATTTAGGTTAATATTTTTTTAAGAAGATGTTTGTTTCATTTAATATATTTTAATATTTAAAAATTTTTTTTTTTTTTTTTTTGAAGCTTTTATTTTGATAGTTTGACAATTTCAAAAGGTTTTATTTATTTTATTTTGTGAGTTTTATTTAATTTAAGATAATATACTTGAAAAGGTTTTTTTTATTATTATTGTTTTATATTATTTTGAGGTGATTTCATTAACGTAAATAAATAAAAAGAGTACACGGAAAAAAAGGAAAATAGATATGATTAATGGGTTTTGGGAGAATGAAAAGATAGGAGTTCCCCAAATAGAGATTTTGGTTTCTCTATGCATGGAAAAATGAGAAGAGTTTTAAGAGGGCACAAAGTTTTTTTAAAAGGAAGGGGAAAGGTTTTTCTGGGGAATGAAGGATTTTCTTGGGAAGGAGGTTTTGACGAATAAAAAGGGGAGAGTAAAAAAAAAGGAGAAAAGCAAGAAAGAAAAAAGATCAGTAGAACAAGGGAAGTTTTACATGGTGGGAGATTAGGTTGTTCAAAACATTTTAGTTTCTTTTAAAAGAGCAAATCTCGTTTCTGAGAAGAAGGTATTTTTGAGACAAGTGTTGATGATAAATAAGGAAGCACACACAATTTCCTCCAGTAATGGTAGGACATTCGTGGTCTTATATGTTATGTTACTTTATTTATCTATTTATTTTATAAAAATAATTTCGGATGTTTTAAGTTCTTGATGTTTAGTTGTTTTATAAAAAAATAATTTCTGAATGTTTTAGATTCTTGATGTTTAGTTGTTTTAGAGCAAAATAATTTCTGGATGTTTTAGGTTATTGATGTTTAGTTGTTTTATAAAAAAGTAATTTCTGGATGTTTTTGGTTCTTGATTTTTAGTTGTTTTAGAGCAAAATAATTTCTGGATGTTTTAGATTCTTGATGTTTAGTTGTTTTAGAGCAAAATAATTTCTGGATGTTTTGGGTTCTTGATGTTTAGTTGTTTTATAAAAAAATAATTTCTGGATGTTTTGGATTCTTGATGTTTAGTTGTTTTATAAAAAATAATTTCTGGTATGTTTTAGGTTCTTGGTGTTTAGTTGTTTTAGTAAAAACTTTGAATGATTAAGACTATATTAATGTTAGCAGCTTAGAAAAAAAATAATTTCTCGGTATGTTTGGGTTCTTATTTAGTTGTTTAGTTATAAAAAATAATTTCTCGGATGCTTTAGGTTCTTGATGTTTAGTTATAAAAGTACTTCTGGAGGTTTTGGGTTTCTGATTTTTAGTTGTTTACAAAAACAATTCTTGGTATGTTTTGGGTTCTGATGTTTATTGTTTTATAAAAAGTAATTTCTGGTATGTTTTGGGTTCTTGATGTTTAGTTGTTTAGTTATAAAAAAATAATTTCTTGATGTTTTAGGTTCTTGGTGTTTAGTTGTTTTAGAGCAAAATAATTTCTGGATGTTTTGGGTTCTGATGTTTAGTTGTTTTATAAAAATAATTTCTCGGATGTTTTGGATTCTCGATGTTTAGTTGTTTTATAAAAATAATTTCGGTATGTTTTAGGTTCTGGTGTTTAGTTGTTTTAGTAAAAAAAATAATTATTTGAATGATTAGGACTATATTAATGTTTAGAGTTTTCGTAAAAATAATTTCTTAATTTTTTTTTTAGGTTATATGGATGTTTTAGAGTTTTAGTAAAAATGATTTTTATTCTATTTTTTAGTTATATGGATGTTTTAAAGTTCTAGTAAAACGATTTCCATCGTTTTGGGTAATATTGATGTTTTAGATATTTTAGTGAAAATAATTTATGGTTGCTTTTGGGTACTATTAATCATGGAATTTTGGTTAAATAACTTCCTAATGTTCGATTATGTTGATGATTAAGATCTTAGTTCGTAAATTTGATAAATTATGTATTTAGTTTGTTTTTGGAAGTAAATTATGGGTAGAAAGGATTGATTCATTGTTTATCAAATTAAAGTTAGTGTTTTAAAATTTAGTTCGTGGTCAAGTTAAATTGAAAATCTTGTTACATAAGTTAACTAGTTTCAGCTTTTAATAGTTAGGATCAAGAGTTTGTTTTTTTAGATTGTTGTCTATCTAGAATTTAGTTGATTATCTTAACTTCTTTGGTATGAATTTTGGTGTTTGGTTTTGAATAGTTGTTGAGTGCTTTGGGCGGTCAACTAACTTTTTTTTTGCAGCACATGGCAAGGGACCCCGAGTACGCGCCATTGGTCTTGTTGTTGAATTCATATGCATGCCAAATACCACTTAAGACTTATGTGATTCCATGTCATCTATGTAGCCTAGGTTTATTGTCCGATTCGATGACCCATATGCTCCCACATAAATCGAATTCACTAGTAGACCGAAGTTCCAAAAGCCCAGAGGGGTGCTACCTCATTTAAGTGCACTTTCCCGATGTAACTGATCCCCGACCTGGGAATTTAAGCCAGACCGCTTCCATACCGGGAGTCATCAGGGGTTTTTGTTCTTACTTGGTTTTTATAAAATAACAACAAAGTAAGTGGCGACGCAAGAAAATTGTTCCTCCTCAAGGACGGATTTTCTAAAATTCAAAATCAACCCACATTTTCCTTTCACAAAGCGAAGGCCTGCCCGTGGATCGGCAAATCCAAATTGGCGACTACTGGGATTCTAACCAGACCTCATCATTGGGGAGACCAAACCTCAACTTGAATGGGTCTACTGAGCACATGGCTCTCTCGATCAGAGGTTCTCGGGTTACGCAGATAATTGATGATCATACACTTGATCGGGTATTTTATTTGCATTTGTGATTCATGATGTCAGGTGTTCACTCCTCGTCGAATTATAGCATGCTTTCACATTGATCGTATCTAGATATAACATTCTGGGATTAGGGCTTAGAGGATCAAAATGTGTGTGATTTTTGTGTGATAGGCTTGCTCTGTACGATTTTGTTGCATGATCGCTTCCTTTCCCCGCATGACTCGTCAGCTGCTTGTGTTTGTGGGTACTTCCAAGCATCCCCTTGTTTCGAATCACTAGTCTTATCGACATTATTCCTCATTGATTGCTTCGAAGGTTGGGAGTCATTCCCAACTGTTTGCCTTCGACCAAGCTAGGGGTTTGGAATAGGGTCTAGCATAAGGGCAATATCGATGTATGGGAGCACTATGGAGATGACGGATGTCCGAGCAATGAAGACCTATATAGCCCTGAGCTACTCTCATGGATACTATGCGGCCAAGCATGTCACTTTTTGATTGTTGATTAGGGATCTCAGGTTGTGTATCCTCGTGGTACGGCCATAGCCTTAGACTGGTCTCTCTTGTTAGCTTCGAGCCATCTTACCCTAAGGTATTACCATGTTCGAATCTCGCCCCGCACGTGAGCCATTTATCGATTAGATGTTAACATCACATGTCACCATTCCCTAAGAGGATTTCATTGTGGATTGCATACTGATTGATTCTGACACTGATAGTCACGTGGGATTGACATGCCCTCATTCTTCTGTGATTATTGATTACACACCTGGTTCCCAGCTTGGATTCTGACTGAGGTAGACTTGTTAGAGATTCAGATCCACACGCAACAGACATCAAATCATAGAGACATGGACTCTAATACGCCATCGGGCCGACTACCTAGTCGAGATTATCGATACTATGGCATCTCCGGATGCTATATCGACCGGGACAAAGAGACGATGGGCATCAAGTTTCTCCAATCATTGCCTAATTTCTGAGCACCCCGCATGATTCTACCCCACTTCCAAACACCACAACCACCATCTCACCCACCGTACATCAGACTATACGCCTCCACCTCCACCAATCCCACCATTATCTCGGGACTCCACCAGCACTGTGACTATACAGCTCCACCTCCACCACCACCACTGGTTCAATCAAATTCCAGCTGGAGCTTTGTCTCACATGGCAAGACTCGGGACCATGCCATTACCTCCCTGGTTGTGACCCCAAGACCGACATTGATGACACTCAAAATTGTGATCGAGCAGGGATTGAGCAGAGATCGGTCCCGTGATGCCTCTGGCGGAGTTACAGGGCCGGGACTGATGCGATGACCTTCCAGCAAATGCGCTTGAGTTCCGCATGCCTGACATCGAGGCACTGGATAGGTGCCCTCGTATTCACTTCTGCGCTATACGCTGTTATGCGCTGCATGTGATCGGATGAGTGCACAGATGATTATGCTTTTTCCTCTCACATCCAGTGAAGCCGTCAAATACTGGGTTTGCATTATTAGACCCTTCGAGGCGAGGACACGGTCGATCTGGGGACAAGAGGCTTCATCGTACGCATTCTTTAATACTCAGAGCGACGATCCCTGAGAGAGTCGAGGCCCTCGTGCAAGAGGCCGGATGAGTCACATTTCATTTATCTCCGATGGAGGGAGAAGATAGCACGATTATAGATACCCTCGAGCGCGACATCGCATCAAAGATGATTATGCGCAGCTTCACCGCTTTGCTAGGCATCTCATGGGCTTCCTCACGTACGCATTTCGATCATCGTTCGGGGCCCTCTATGGCATTAAAGCAGGCATATCTAGAGAGGATTACGCGCACTCTTCCCCTTTCGACTCTAAGGAAGAAGCCGTGGTCGAGACCCGCACCATCGATGTTGGTGCCATCAAGGACAGACATAGGTCCCCACGTCACCCCTCCCGCTTCAAGGCGCTGTGACACTCTACCATATGATGGCGGATCAAGACATACCGCCATCATTTCAGCCATACCTACTTTACATTCGCCACCACAACCGATATGCTACACTGTGCACCTCGTAGGCTACTCAGACAAGTACCATCGCCATGATAGGCACCGCCTCCACCGAGGCCTGCTAAGCAGTTTACACAACTCGGGATGCCACTGAGTCGAGCATTTCAAAGATTGGCTAGTTAAATGATTATTCCACTACCACCTGCATCTCACTATTACAACCTACCCCACCTCCGATTCGTGGTAGATCTTCAATGTGCTTATCATCAAAGAGCTGGTCATGATACGCAGACACTGTGTCGCACCTACACGCTATCTCAGACTTGATTGATCAAGGTTTGGTTTATTTAGGATCGCCCGTCGCGGATTACGTAATCCGCTACCCACTCATGACACTGGGAGTTGCACTCCACCCTGGGGTGTACACTGATTTAGTGATTAGGGAGATGAGATATTCCCGATGGGATGGGGATGGAGAGGCTCCCTCACCAACCGGGCCTTATATGCAAACTCGTATTTTAATGTATACACCTGAAGGGGTCGCAGGGTCCCGTGCCATTTTAGATTGATTCCGCATGATGTCTCTACGTACTAATATCGCCAGATAGTTCCTTACAAACATGTTCCTCCCATGACACCTTCTCATTCCTCGTCCCGAGGCGCATGGGCCAAGACATAGAGATGTTCATATTGTTACGAGGAGGGAGGGTAGCTCATCCCCACCTCGTTGATAGACCTTTTTGTCAAGTATCGATGTTAGATGAGATTCAAAGGGAAGATGATGAAATTTACGCCAAATGCAAGACCACCTCAAAGCCCGCATTTACTGAGCTATTAGCCTCATCCAAGACACATAGAGATGATCGTGGCTCTAGTCGATCGAGTCGACACTACTAACACCCCGAGGGATCGATCCACTTTCTAACAAATGATGGCTACATGCATAACATTTTCTCGACAATGATTTACCACCCGAGGGATTGCCATGTCTATTCCTTATTCATTGTTGATGTTGCTTGTTCAGCGTCGTAAGGTGCCATCGCCTGCTGACAACTGGCCCGCCTAAACGCTGTCCACCGGAAAGACGCCACTGCCAGATCACCATCCGATTCGGGGCCATCCACACAAGACGTCAGCCATGACTGGACTCAGAGGATTGGGTCAGGTACACCCCAAAGACACATGTCAGTGATTGGTCCCAGCCATATACTCCCACATTTCAGGCTGGGATCCGAATCATCCTTAACCTACTTCTCGTCGCCTGGGATCTTGGTGCGGTGCTATACCATCTTCCCTTCCATCAAGGGGTGTTCTCATACATGTGGCGCATTATCACGATGGCCGCCCGATAGAGATGTTATTACTTCCTCTCGGGTCTCGCGCTGTTGTGACGCCTATAGCGAGATGACTCCATTCGAATTGCGTTTACATTCGACGGTTCAAAGAATTTAGAGGATGACTTCCAGGGACAGGTACCCATGTCATTCGACGTTATAAAGAGTACCTCGTGCTTAGTACGCACGAGAGGCACGTCTTATATGCCCGGCTCGATCGGGTCGCCGCTAGCGTGGGCCGCGCGAAGCTACTATTATAGCCGATCATGACATATCTTGCTGGTCAGGGCTATATCCCAACGGCGGATGATGCGCGACACATGGCACGAATGCGTAGAGAAAGAGTGAGAGCTCGCATGTCTGGCATTCCATTCGATTATCCCCTTCGCCTATACACTTTTCAGTTGGATGACAGAGATTCAGGGCATTCAACATGCTCTAGGACAGATTTGTTTGAATTCTGAGACCACCAAGCCACTTGAGGCCGTGACAGTTGCACCACCATCACCCTGAGGAGCCAAGGTGTTTTCCATGTAAAGCTTTCCCCGGCGAGATCCCGACTATGATCTACCTATGGATTCAGGGGACGAAATTGACGGAGTGACTTTTCGATACCTACATGGACGAGATGGGATTACTGATCTATGACCGCCGCTTTCCTGATACAGCCGCGGCCCCATTCTACTTTGACATGTTTGGACTTTCTATGATTGGATTCCTCGATGTCAGTGACACTTTATGACGCAGACCGACAAGAATGGACATGAACTAAGATCGGTCGTATTCTCGATGTCACCCACCAGGCCCCATTTGCTTTCGATGTGCTCGAATTTCTATGCTCGAGCTCTCGATGACGATAAAGCTTGTTGCTACCGGAGTATTACTCATGATATCAAGCTTTCCTCGCTGAGGGAGATTCCGACTGTGGACCCACCCCTTCTTTTGACACTAGGTCCCGGTTTACTGCTCCGCTTGATGACATTTCGATGATAATAATTAGACATGAGTATTTTCGAGTATTCGCCAGGTCACAAAGATTTTCCTTCGACGCACCACCAAATCCCAACATTACGATACGATGTTAATGATATTGAGACACAGACACCCACTGAAGTCACGTGAGTTCAATTTCACATACGAGGACAGAATTTCACACTGCTTCCTTAATATGTCATGAGCGACTTCTTAGTATCAGATCAAAACCTAAGATATTTAGATCGGCCTTCCGGCCTTAATAGAAGAATGTTAAACGATCATGCCCAAACATACTATTTACTTTAAAAAGTGTCTGATAAAGATGAATGCCAGTCTTGACCCCACTATGTTCGAAGACACTGCCTCACCCGCTTTATTCTACCATATGCCAGGCCAGCATGGGGAATTGAGAAGGCTACACCGATGAGTCTACTGTGTTAAGGAAGAAATTCGGCAACTGTACGTTTCTTTGTCGTTGGTTGAGTATCCCGAGGTTGGCTAATGTCAGCCCCCGTTCCTAAAAAGGATGGCAAGGTTAGAGTTTGTGTTGACTTTCGAGATTTGAATAATAAGGCCACTTGGGCTGATGATCTTTCCTCCCACACATCGATATGTTAGTTGATAAGATCAGCAGTAACGCCATGTTGTCCTTCGTGGATGGGCTTTGCATAATCAGATTTTACGGCTCCAGTGAGGATGTGGAGAAGACTCTTCATCACCGAACGGGCAATTTTACTGCTATCGGGGTTGCGCTACTGGGCTGAAAACGCAGGCCACTACTCGAGACGCCACTTCATTCCATGATATATGACAAAAGATGGTTGAGGTATAATGTGGATGACATAGATAGTGAAATCCCGCTGTAGCAAATCACTCCTAGCACTCTTTGGCATGTAGATTCTTTGAGAGGACTATTAATTTGGGATCAGATTGAATCCCAAGAAGTGCACCCTTGGGGTAACTCAAAATGCTAGGTCACACTGTTAGCGTAGCGATAGAGGTTGATCCTACATCAAGGCCAGTTTGACATGCATCTCGAGGACTCCGAGAAAGTAGACTGCAGGCTTCTTTAGGCAGATTACAATACATCACTGCTTCATTGCTAGGACTAATTATATATGGAGCCATCTTCTGCCTTCTCTCGAGGAAGAACCAGCCAGTTTGTTTCAATTACGATTGTCGCTGCTTTGAGAAGATTAAGGAGTGTTTACTTCTCCCGCTTTAGTGCTCCCACACCTAGGGCGGTCCCGTCTCTATATTTGTCTGGCTGGATATGTTTCGATTCATAAAAACAAATTTTCACTGATGATTCAAAAAAGAAAGGAGCTAGCCATCATTATCTAAGTAAGAGGATGCCGGAATACTGGCAAATACCTTATGATTGAGCTCTCACATGTTATTTGGGCCACCGAAGACTTAGGCACTATGTGACGTAGTATTCCATACTTTTGGTCTCAACATCGATCCACAGGTATCTGCTTATAGGCCTGCTTCAACTCGGTAGACTTTCACGTGAGATGGTCGGGTTATGTCGACAGAGTTTGATATTCAAAGAGTGTGACAAAATCAATAAAGGAAGCATTGTTGCGCATCACGGCTTCTTTGCCAAGATCCGGCGAGCAGATCGATTGACGGCGATTTCCCACTAGCAATTTGTTTCAATGACAAAGATTACAGATGGCAATGATCACTGGTGCCGTTTAATCGCCTGTAGTTTGGTATCGTATCTTATTGACATCACCACAGTGATCACATCCCATCGCCTCGACAAGTATTTTCCCGATCACCACATCACAGAAGGAGTATGAGTTTGCATTACGCCTGTAGGATCAGACCGGATTCGTATTAGACTGGAGATCCACATTCCACTTGTTACACAAAGAAACCCATGCATCCGAGGACTCAGGATGAGAAGCCTAAGCCCACCACGCCATTTAGACCCACTGCTGGCCGATTGATGAGTTAAGATATACAAGACATTCGCTTAGGCGTAGAATCAATGGTTTACGTGTTAGCCACCTTAGCTTCGTGGGTCGACTCATGAGGATCATGTAATTATTGATGATTGAGACCAGTTCGCACCGCTAATGTTGTTTGATTGAAGATATTGAGAATCAGAATGAGCTACCATGGTATCATGATATTTATCGCTTCATCATGGGCGTTTACCCCCAAAATGCCCACACCCATGATGGGGAGAGCATCGGCACAGCCAGCCTGTATTTGTTATTTCAGTAGATGCTCTTTATAGAGATCACCCATGTAGCTTGTTATTATATG